>AZBU02000016.1:0-207283 GCA_000757645.3 Steinernema carpocapsae | reverse complement strand
AGTAGACTCGCGGTTCGAGAAACGTTTCCGACAGTAGACTCGCTGTTCGTGAAACGTTTCCGACGTAACTCTCATTCCACTTTGCTCCAACCTTACCTACGGTTCGAGAAACGTTTCCGACAGTAGACTCGCGGTTCGAGAAACGTTTCGACAGTAGACTCGCTGTTCGTGAAACGTTTCCGACAGTAGACTCGTGGTTCGAGAAACGTTTCGACAGTAGACTCACCATTCCACTTTTTGCCCGAACCTTACCTACGGTTCGAGAAACGTTTCCGACAGTAGACTCGTGGTTCGAGAACGTTTCCGACAGTAGACTCGTGGTTCGAGAAACGTTTCTGACAGTAGACTGTCCATTCCACTTTTGCTTCGAACCTTACCTACGGTTCGAGAAACGTTCCGACAGTAGACTCGCGGTTCGAGAAACGTTTCCGACAGTAGACTCGCTGTTCGAGAAACGTTTCCGACAGTAGTCGTGTTCGAGAAACGTTTCCGACAGTAGACTGTCCATTCCACTTTTTGCTCTGAACCTTACCTACGGTTCGAGAAACGTTTCCTCCGACAGTAGACTCTCCATTCCACTTTTGTTCCGAACCTTACCTACGGTTCGAGAAACGTTTCCGACAGTAGACTCACCATTCCACTTTTGTTCGGAACCTTACCTACGGTTCGAGAAACGTTTCCGACAGTAGACTCGTGGTTCGAGCAACGTTTCCGACACTAGACTCGCTGTTCGTGAAACGTTTCCGACAGTAGACTCGTGGTTCGACGTTTTCCGACACTAGACTGTCCATTCCACTTGCTCCGAAACCTTACCTACGGTTCGAGAAACGTTTCCGACAGTAGACTCGCGGTTCGAGAAACGTTTCCGACAGTAGACTCGCGATTCGAGAAACGTTTCCGACAGTAAATTTCATGGTTCGAGAAACGTTTCCGACAGTAGACTCACCATTCCACTTTTGCTCCGAACCTTACCTACGGTTCGAGAAACGTCAGTAGACTCGTGGTTCGAGCAACGTTTCCGACAGTAGACTGTCCATTCCACTTTGCTCCGAACCTACCTACGGTTCGAGAAACGTTTCCGACAGTAGACTCGCGTTCGAGAAACGTTTCCGACAGTAGACTCGCTGTTCGTGAAATGTTTCCGACAGTAGACTCGTGGTTCGAGAAACGTTTCCGACAGTAGACTCTCCATTCATTTTGCTCCGACCTTACCTACGGTTCGAGAAACGTTTCCGACAGTAGACTCGCGATTCGAGAAACGTTTCCTGACAGTAGATTCGTGGTTCGAGAAACGTTTTCCGACAGTAGACTCACCATTCCACTTTTTGCTCCGAACCTTACCTACGGTTCGAGAAACGTTTCCGACAGTAGACTCGTGGTTCGAGCAACGTTTCCGACAGTAGACTGTCCATTCCACTTTTGCTCCGAACCTTACCTACGGTTCGAGAAACGTTTCCGACAGTAGACTCGGTTCGAAACGTTTCCGACAGTAGACTCGCTGTTCGTGAAACGTTTCCGACAGTAGACTCTCCATTCCACTTTTGCTCCGAACCTTACCTACGGTTCGAGAAATGTTTCCGACAGTAGACTCGCGGTTCGAGAAACGTTTACGACAGACCATTCCCCATTCCACTTGTCGATTCGCCATTACACTTTCGGTTCGAACCAATGTTTCTTGATCAATATGCAAGATCCCGATATAATGATTTCATTTATACAAAAAGCAACAACATTGAATTTTTACAAATCAGACAAACAAAGAAAGCTTGGGAGATATGTAGCGACCATACGGTGTTGCACCGCTGTTGAATTCAGCTGCTCAGGTCTTGGCGCTGGATGAGCTTGAAGTACTTTCCACGCTGTGCCATTAGACTGCTGTGGTTCCCGGATTCGACCACTCTGCCGTTGTCGACCAAGATGATTACGTCTGCGTTCTGAATCGAGGAGAGGCGATGAGCGATGATTAGGCACGTTCGCCCTTCCCGAACGCGTTCAAGGGCTTCTTGCACCGCCTAAAAACACATTCACCAAATTTTTAGTTGTGAACTTCATTTGAACCTTCTCGGATTGCGTATCCAAGGCGCTGGTCGCCTCGTCCAAAAGCAAAATTTTTGGGTTACGGATAACGGCCCGAGCAATCGCGATTCGCTGCTTTTGACCGCCGGACAGCATGGACCCTTTTTCGCCGATGTGGGTATCGTAGGCCTGGAAGGAAACTATTCTCGTTTCAAGTCCGAATGTGGACAAACGTGGGGAAGAGTGTTAATAAATGCAGTGGCATTCGCGATTGCGGCGGCTTCTTCAATCCGCTCGAAGGGTACTTTCGACAGGTCCAAACCGTAAGCGATGTTCTCCTTGATGGTGCCCGAGAAGAGCGTCGGCTCCTGGCCGACGATGGACATCTCGCTTCTAATGTGTTGCAGGCTGAATTCCTTCAGGTTTTGGCCGTCAAATTTCTGGAAATAGAGCCGTTCCGAATCTGTTCTAACGACCCAAGATACGTACCACGATACCAGCGCTCGGATCGTAGAACCGTTCCACGAGTTGGATTACGGTACTCTTGCCCGATCCGGACGGACCGACGAGAGCGACAGTCTGACCCCTGTTTACATTTAGGGATAAACCTTTCATGACTGCGTTCTTCGGGCGTTGCGGGTAGGCGAAATAGATCTTCTCAAACTGTATGCTTCCCTCAAGTGGCTGAAAAAGAGGTTTAATAAAGAGAACTTTTGGTTAGGATTCTAACCGTCTTCGCGCCCTGTTTAGAATCGCCCGTGGATGGTTTGCTGTTGATAATGTTGAACATGAGGCCCGCAGCGAGGCGAGACTTGACAAACTCCGGAAAGTACACAGAGGCTTCTTGCATGCTCATGCTGCCAAAGTACATTGTTTGCACCACTCTGAAATAAGTCTATTCGCTTATTTATGACAGCTGAAATCATACTGGAAGACCGTAATCTTATCGGAGAGTTCGTTAATTACTAGCAGGAATCCAACAAAGTAACAGAAAGCGAGAGTGAAATACTGAAGTCCGTGGGTGGCTGCCCAATTCAGTGCCTGAAATAATGCATGCGAAAACAGTCGATTACTAAGTTGCTACCTGAAGAGGAGCCTTCATCAACTCATACTTCGTCTGACTAAGGGCGTTGGACACGTAGCTGTCGTAGAACATGTGTTCCGCTGTAATCAGCTGGATAGACTGCACATTCTCGATTGCTTCCACGGCAAGCTATAAAGAACGAGATCTGATGAGCGCACTTGGTTGTACTCACACGTCCGGCTTCGTCACGAGCAGCCATCTTCACTGAGAAACTGTGGACTTTGCGCGAAATAAAGAACTGGAAGATGCCCTGAAGGATGAACAAGCTCGCTCCGATGGCAGTCAGTTTCCAGTTGACAATAGCGGCCATAATGATCGCAGCGATGATGGATAAAAACCCTTGTACCACACGAGATAGGCGGGTATCCACGGCCTAAAACGCTTAATTTGTTTATAACCAACTCTGATGACAAGATACAGCTTTCACGTTAGGAGCATCGGTGGCCAAACGAGTAATCAGTTTTCCGGGAGTGTGCGCGGGGTTGTCGAAGTACGCGCCGTCCTGTTTCAAAATCGAGCGGAAGGCTTGGACTCGCAGGTTGAACGTGAGCGTCTCTCCCATGCGTCCGAAGAGGTAAATCTTTAAAGAAAAATCTTATTAAACAGCCTAGAAACTGAACACACCGCCCAGAATGAACAGATCGCAACAACGAAGCCGATACCAGAAAACAGAAGCAGAAAGTGGAACGCTTCTCCGACAGTATCCTTGGCGCCATCGTTGTACATTGCGAACGCCGCACCGTATACTATCGCGCACAAAGGCATACCTGAAAAGAGAAGTTAGAACAAGCAGCCATAAGGGCACACTACCAATCGAGTTGACAACACTGAAGAAAATAGCCATGATAAGCACATAAGTCTGCTTTCTTGCTTCATTGAACAACTGAACCATAGACGAGGGCTCAGCACCCGCTTGCTTGAGTTCGATCTCCAATGCCTCCGTTTCCGCGTCTCCAAGATGGTCACTAGAAATGAAGTCACGCTTGTAGGACATGCGAAGCTCATCTCGAAGCGATCCCACGCGATTCTCCACGTCGAAATCGGCTTCCTCAGCCTGTTCCGAACCGTCGTCCTCATCTACCTTAGCGCTGTCCGCGTCGGTGCTCTGGAACTGCTGCGCTCGGACGAGTCTAAAGTAGTGTCCTCGGCGTGCCATTAGCTCCAAGTGGGTGCCCGTTTCCATAATTTTGCCCTTGTTCATGACCACGATCTTGTCCGCGTCTTTGACGGTGGAAAGGCGGTGGGCAATGATGAGCGTTGTTCTTCCCTTCCTAGCGTTGTTTAGAGCTGTCTGAAACAAGAAACACTACTCGACGTAAGCAGGACTTCGACATACCTGTACAATGGCTTCGCTCTGGGCGTCCAGTGCACTAGTTGCTTCATCGAGGAGTAGAATCTTAGGATCGCGAGCGAGAGTTCGGGCGATCGCAATGCGCTGTTTCTGTCCGCCAGATAACTGAATACCACCGTCGCCGATTACTGTTTGGTATCCCTAAAACAAAATAATACGTTCGGTATCTAAACAGACAACAAACATTCGGCAAGTTTTCGATAAATTCGTGAGCATTCGCCATTTTGGCGGCGTGGACCATGTCCTTCTCGTTTAAGAGAACGTTTCCAACTTTGAGATTGTTTTCAACGGTGTCGTTGAAGATGACTGGGTGCTGCTGCACAGTTCCAATCACAGTTCGGAGCCATTTCACATTCAGATCTCGGATGTCGTGGCCATCGATCAGTACCTGGCCTGATTCGTACTCGTACAGACGGTTCAGAATTCCAACGCATGTACTTTTACCGGAACCGCTAAACAAACGCCGTAAGAGAGAGGAAGGACGTTTAGTGACATTATGCCTATCAGCCAATGCTGATATGAGCATGAACGAATTGTAACGATCTAGCGATGTGATACCAGTTTTCGTTCAAAAGATCCGAATTCAACGTACCTGTGTCCAACCAACGCGATGGTCTGTCCGGGCTGAATGGTTAAACTCAACGAACGAAGAACCTTGACATCTTTACGGGACGGGTAGCGAAAGTTAACTTTCTTGAAGACGATCTTCCCTTCCATATTGTAGATTTTGCGACCTTCGGCAGCATATGAATCAATTTTTGGAGTCTAGAAAACTGGATTAATAAAAACTTCTATATGATCCAAACTCACGCGGTTGATGGTTTGATACACGGTCGAGGCAGCGATACGAGCACTGAGCATAACCATGAGATGGGGACTGGCTTGACCGAGGTGGTAGGCTCCAGACATGATGGCCATGAGGACGACGAAGATGTCTCCCGGGTTGGTGATAACGTCGATCTTGTAGAGATAGGATCCATACATAAGACAGGAGCCCATGAATACAAAGATCAGAAAGATGAGGCATGCAGATAGGCCGCCGCTGAAGGATCCCTTCTTCCGTCCAGATTTCATTCCCTCGCGAAGAACATTTTCGTATTTCTTCACTTCGTGCTCCTCGGCGTTAAATGCGCTAACAGTCTTGACTCCTCCAATCGCTTCTTCGGCGATGATTCCCGCACGAGAATAGATCGACATCTCGTTGCGGGCAGCCATCGTCATTTTCTGAAAATAAGGCCATTAAAGCAAACTTTCTACTTCAAGTTTACCTTAGAACTGTAGCCCATTAGAGCAGCGATGATTGGCGACAAGATGCACAGGGGAGCAGCCATTTGCCAGGAGGTGTAAAAAGCGACGGCGAGTCCAGTGCAGTACTGGGTACCGTTGCGAATCAGAAGTCCGAATTTGTCGCCAATGCCCTCGCAGATGCGGTCGATGTTGCTGGAAAAAAAGAAGAAACAGTAGAAAAACTGAAGTACTCTGAAACTACTCGTTCAGGTGGGTGTTTAACGATCCACTGTGGTTCTTCTCAAGCCAGGCCGAATCCTGACGAAGAATCGATCGGAGATATTCGGCGCGAATGTTCCGCACAATTCGAACACATGCAATGTTGAAGAAGAAGAACTGAAAGAGGCGAAAGTTGATTAAAAGCGTTGTGGAACGCCCGTTACCTGGAGGAAAGCCACAATGCAGAGGAACAGACCAACGCATACGTAAAACACAACCGCTTGCATGCCCTCGTCGTAGAATTCGTCCGAATCGTATGGAATAATGAGAAGAACGTTGGCGATGCGGCCGGTGACGATGGCGAAAATTGGCTGACAGACGCCGCACAACATGGAGACGGTGATTCCCAGTACGACGAAGATCTTGTCCAGCTTGTTTCCGTATTTGAACTGAAAATATTTGGTTACAGGAGACAACAAAGCGTGAGTGTCTTGCAAGTTCCATGACGGTCGTTGGTTTCGCTTTCAGCTTTGCTTTCGATAGGTCACCGCGACAAAAAATATAATTGATGAACTTCTCCACCGGGCCCTTTTCATACTCGACGTGCTGCTCGTCGTCGTCATCCCGGATCACTGTTTTCGAGGTAGGGTCGGACTGAAAGAAGGTGAAGGTTATCTACAAAGCAACTCTTCCAAACACCCTTTCCCTAAGCCCTTTAATTCAGCAGAGGTAAAATTAGCATAACTACGAATCGGTTAGCAAGATCACGCTTGAAGACTCACAGATCTGACATATTAAGCCAGTTTTGGGGTACGACGAACGCTCGCGAACAAAATGTACGCGCGAAACGATAAAAATGTGTCGCCGTTAGCTTTGCTGCCGTTAGCTTTGCTTTTTTTACTCACCAGATTCTTGTCCAAATTCACCTCACTCAGCTTGTCCGAAGTGATGCTGAAGCGTCCCTTTTGGCTGCTAATCACACTGCTGCTATTGCTCAGACGTACATAATTCTGGAGTTGACTCTGAAGGCGATCTGACGTGCTGCGAACGATTTCCACGTCGACACCGCGCTCCTCGCCGTAATCCTCATCGAAGGGTTTTGTCCACTTCGGCGCCTCATCGTCGTGCGGCTGTTTCATCGGCGTGTCGGTGCTCTTCACAGAGACGTCAGATTCCACGCTGATTCCACGCGATTCCCTTTCGTCGAACGGGTTGATTGACGTCTGCTTTTTCTCTCCTCCCGGCTTCGTCTCCGAAATTTCTGACGGGGGTGGATTCGACGGTTTCTCGTTGAAGGGATTTTTCGAATCACTCATTGCAAAATAATAAGGTTCGCTAAAATTATAGAAGAGCATTAGGAGGGATGCCGATGGTCGGCCGTCATGGTTTTCAAAACAAGTAAGAAGGCGATACGAAACATTACCAACGCGTAAAAAAGAAATAGCCCAAACGTCAAAACGGTGACTGATGTCTTGTTAGCTGAGATCGACTTCAACGGTATTGTTGCTCAAATGTTCATTCCAAACGGAATGCTGATCATTCCTATCAAAAACAGCGCCAAACGTTTTCAGGCTTTTTTTGAAGCCATACTACGAGAGGAACTGTAGGTTCAGACATTTGGTTAAGTGCCTAGGTGAGAGACTAAAGGGGCGACGCTATTATCTGACTAATTATGACTGAACGCCTCTAATATTACAAACTTAGCTGGGGTGAGATCGTATTTGACTCTTCTGTGAGTCAGGTCAACAACATAAAAATACCCGATTTTTTAATTAGCCAAGTTGCCTCACGGTATACAGCCTACACACCCAACAAAGAATTGTCAAGAAGGCAAGCGGAACTCGATAAAATCCGCCTCGTGAGCAGCGGAATCAACCGGCCGATAAATAGCGACTCGAAGAGCTTTACGAATCGTTTTATATTTTTACATTCGCATATGCAAATGAGAACGCGCCGACGCCCTATTGGTAGTTTGTGATTCAAGAATTACGCCAAATTGTATAAACTAGTGAATGTTTCAAACTTTTGTAATTTTAGGTTTTAACCAAAAGTGACATTTTGCAACACTCTTCTAAGCCCTTCTTTGTTAGAAACTAGGTTTTCCTTTTATTCAAACCAGTTATTTTAAAATTTCAATTTCATTTTATTTCAGGCTTATTTAGATATACAGATTTAAATGTTCTTTAAGATTATATATTCTGCAAGGTTCGGCAAGAAGTCCACAAGGTACACCAACTCTACCATCCTAAGAGGATTAGAACGACACAGTAACAACACAAACCAACGACAATTTTCATGTCTATTATAAATTCTATTTCGGCATCAATGCAACGATTTTTGACGGAGTGACAGGAACCATTGCGTGATGCCTTTGTGACATGGCGATCAAGACCGTCATCAATGGTTTCAACTTGAACATGTACAGTTGACGCTTTGATGAGACTGTACGATGAGTTGAGGACCCAGGGAATGACGCAAGAACTTCGCATCTAATGTACGCAGATTTCCGACTTTTGTGAAAACTGGCGAACGGATGCACTTATCATCGAAAAGAAACATTAAATTGGCATTTTTTTTTTAAATTGTCAGGTCTCAAAGTTACGTTTGTTATGGCCGTAAAGCATTGTTAGCCGGAAGTTTCAAGTTTATGTGGCTTTAGTGTTGTCTACTAGGCAACTATTGGCCGACGCTGTGACGTGGCGTTGTTTTTGAAATGATTTATTCGGAGATCAAACAAAATATACAATCCTTCGGCTATCCAAGCATGGCGCTCGATGGGATGCTCATGTCGCTGTCGGCAATTCCGCTCGCCACCGACGACGCTGGTCCAAAGCCCATGCCGAGAGGGTCAGGAATTGAGTCGACGTGACTGGAAGCGTATGATTTCGCCGGAACGTACGGCGGAACTGCTCCAGCCGGGCCTAAGGGGTTCGCGGGCATTCCAACGGAGCTTATGTAGCTGCTTCCCGCACCCGGTGGCCTGGCTACAAAGCCACTAGAAGAGCCTACAATCTCATTGATAACGTTGAAACTCAAGGATGAGATGCATTACCGTAATAGCTGCTTTCGCGGTGTCCGTTGTTGTCATGATACGAGTAGCCGTGATTGTCGCTGAAGCCGTAACCGCTGCCGTAGGTCGAGGAAGACCCCGCTCCGTAGCTGGACGACCGTTTGAACCTAAACCAACACTTCAAGTTTCCAAACGGAAAATACCACCTCACTTACCTGATAATCGCGCCATTAGCAAAAAGAGCGCAGAGACCGAGAATCAAAACACTGTAAAGTCGCATCCCGAACGCTGTTTGTGGAAAAAGTCTACCAAAGTTTTCTTAAATATATGAAGAAGGCTGTGTAAAGACTGAGAGTGACGTCACAGGAACCTGTTTCCGACACTCTCGCTCAATTACTGTTTATGCAATAGCGTCTGAACACTTGTTGTTGATACGGCCAAGTCGTCAGATGTTTCCTTTCCGATGAGGAAGGGCGTAAAATTTTACATGAAATCGGCCAAACAAACGCGTGGATGGGTCAGATCTTTGCTTACGAGCGATCGGAACATAGCAACACGTTCAAAGACCAACTAAGGAATGCTTTTTTGGAAATGAAGTATGAAAATAAACACCAAAAACATGTCTCCAAATCCTTCTTTTGGTAAATTAATCTTAAAGATTTGTTTTTCTGTGCTAGGTCGCTCCGATCTTTCAATTGAGTCTGTCCCTGCCTACTATGTAAGTACGGGCTAGAGATCAGCGGGGCAACCCCCGACATGGGCAGCAGCTTCTCTGGACGGACGCTTCAGACAACTAACTGGTTTTGCTCACGTTGTTTGCACCGCGCCAAGCGACCTTCCAGGAAGCGCCCGGAAAGTTTCTCGCTCGTTGGTGAATACGGCCACAGGATACCACTGCAGCTTTTGTGGACTTTCGCGTACTTTCTTTCCGCATTAACCGTTGGTTCCCTTTCACTTCGGTGGCAGGAATTGCAAACACCCGTCGAACGAACATCGTTTTGAGGTCGAACGTGTGAGGTCTCTCGCTTTGCAGAATACTCTGCCTTGAGCCCAATCACTACGGTGTTCGGATAAAGGGCAACCGGACGTGCGTAAATCGTCAATATTTGAAGTCTCTTTCCCTGATCCGTCGCGATCGCAAATCCCGGACGAACGGTAGAAAAATGGGCCACGAGAACTCCCATGTGTGCGAATGGAGATTTGCAAATCGGAGTGCGCTGTTGCTTTAATTAGAGGGCCGTTTCGCATGTCTCTGTGGATGCTCTTCTGCCCGAGGATCCGATGCAACTTCGCGTGTTTGTCCCGTTGCACTGCTATTGCTGTCCCGGGTATGGGCCGCCGCTATGTAGCCAAAACGCTGAAATTAATGCGGGCGGTGTGGCGTGTGCTTTTCCAGAGCTTGCTCGAAGTGCGCGTTGGTGGAGCTGGATGATGACGCAAGCCAGAACAGTGGAGACGTACGTACGTCTCTCCCGTGTCGCCGACGGACACTTGACGGCCACGTGGAATTTTCGGGCTTGTTGGAGGAACACACACGCGGATCTGCCACGATCGCCCGTTCCTGTGCATCGCCATTTCCTTACCATTTAACATTTCTTCGTTTTCCCACCGTTGACTTGTGCTGCGTCCATTGCCGTGACGTATGGTCAGCCGTTGTGTGTCCCGCGATGTGCTTTGTGCTTGCTTGCCTTCCCGGGGTCAGGCGGACCCAAGCGTGTCGGTCGATATCAACCTGAGACGAATCTTGTTTATTTTCGCAAATGAACTCGCGCAGGAGCAGTTTTGCTCTCTCATAATTGCTCGCTTGCTTCCGTTTTTATGCAAATTTATGGTGCATTTTTGATCTGAAATTATCTGATGTTTGGCTTCCAGTAGTTAGGGAATTTGGTTCATATGCACCAGAAAATTAACTTGCAATATGATCATGAATTGAAGCAAAAATAACGGAAATTTATATGACAACGAACAGCGTATTTGCCAAAATCATCTATCTTCCACCGAGATGAAATCCTTTCAGTTATTTATGTTGATCATGTTGACAAGTTTCAAATTTTCAACTTATTTTTATTTCAGAGTCGTACCTGTCGCGGCAAACATGGCCGGACGCCGTGGAGATGGACGTCGTGGAGAAAGGGTAAGCGATTTTTGCTTTTTTACAAACGCTGCAGCATGCTGGTTTTGCAGAATTCCGAAAGCGACCAAACGTTGACGAAAGAAGACGATGCCATTGCTCGACTCATCCGTTTCAACTGCCCCACCAAGTCCACCATGTTTGAAGGCCATGAAGTGCAATACTTCGCTGGTACTTTTCTTGTTTGTGGTGTTATTTTATATCATTGTGCGTTAGGTTCTAAGGCTATCGACACACTTTACTACTCCAAATACGGCCAGAAGGCGGCAGCCGGGGAGTCCAAGTTTCCTACTCGCTATTCTGCGTTCAAGTTTTTGGAAACGCTGATGGATAAGGGACTGTTCTTCCGCGCCCGTAAATTGGTCCAGAAGAGGAAGGTGACCGGAGATAAGACCGAGAAGGGAGATGTGAAGAAGTCTCCTAAACCCACGAAGCGTTCCGGTGATAGCGACGCTTCGAAGGATGATAAGGAATCCGAAAAGGAGAAGCAGGTAACTCAGAGACGTTGCTGCGGTTTTTGCAATTGTCGATTTATAGGAAGATGACAAGAAGAAGCAAAAGAAGGTGAAGCTTGTCGAACACACCGACCAATACTTTGCTGATTCCAATGACGTGTACATCTGGGTGTTCGATCCCACCCCATTCTACAAGAAAGCCATCGGACTCCTGATTGTCATCGGAACGATTGTTGGCTGCCTGTTCCCACTTTGGCCTCACTGGCTTCGTTTGGGAGTCTATTACCTTTCCATTGTTGGAATTGGTGCATTTGGAGTTTTAATCGGCGTTGCTGTTGGTGAGTTGACGGCCGCAACGCAACAATACCGTAACCGTGGTTTTATTGTAGCTCGCACGATACTTTTTGCCGTTATCTGGTTCGTTACTCTAGGAAAGCACAAACTGTGGGTGCTTCCCAACCTGACAGAAGACTGTGGCTTCTTCGAGTCCTTCCAACCCTTCTATTCGTACGAGTACTGCCCAGGCAAGGGGGAGGTGAAGAACACCAAGAAGACGGATAAGAAGAACAAAGGTTCGTTTAGAGGAGCTGTCGACCATTGACATATATTGCATTTTATTTAGACAAAAAGGATGCTAGTGAGACTGAGGATGAGAAGAACAACGATTCGCGTGAAGAGGAAGACGAAAATTCCGATGAAAATGAAGAGAACAAGGAGGGAAAGCCCGATACTTCGGAGGAAAACAACGTCACCGGAAGCGATGATGGTGAGTGTCTACTGCTCATCGGCATCACTTAAAACGCTTCCTTATTTCAGAAGCCGTACACCAGCGCAGAAAAGCGAGTAAAGGACAAGAAGAAGATTATGTAATGGTCGACAATTAAATTTACAACTTTTGTTGTAGCATATTTTAATAAAGATATCGAATGTAACTGTAACTAATTTGTGAAGTGTAGATATTCTCAGTCAAATTCGTTTCTCTCGAATTTTTAACGAACGATGACGAAGAACGAACGGAAATGAACGATTGAATTTGTGAAACGTTTCTCGAGCCGTAGGCGAGGTTCGGAAGGGAACCGTAGTGAGAAAAAGGGATCGAAAGGCAATATAGCTTTTCTCATTTCTCGAATCACTTCTTCTTTGCGAACTTCTGATGGCTTCAGATCAAATAGATTCGTTTTCAATGTTCGGCGTGAAGGTTTACTTCTGAGGAACCTCGCCCTTTTGTACCGCAGGATAATTGATCCCGTAAGTGAAAGTTGAAGGAAGAAGTGTTATTTTTCGAAATACGAACTTCTTATAAGAACTCTCCAACAAATTAGCGTTCAGCGTTGGCGTTCAGCCCAGCGGTCACTACTGTTATTCGAAAATGAAAAGGTGAGCTTGTCGCAACATGCGCTTCATTGGTGGTTCAGCTCCTTAAACCACATATTTGTGGTATACATTTTATTGTTAACATCATTGAAATAACAAAAACACTATCACATGTGATCGATACTCACAAGGTCATATGCTACCTTTGGCCTGGAGGACGCTGCACCAACGGAAACGGTGGTGATCCCTGCTGGTATCTGACTGGTGGACGCCTGAATCAATATACTCGATAGAACTCGATGAAATGTACTACGAAACTAACCCGTACTGGTTTGTCCCACTTGCGTTCCGGAAGTTGGGAGGAGGTCTGGAAACATCGCAGTAAACGTTTTGAGGCATTGTACCCTGGTCGCTGAGTCGCTGTTTCCCTGGTCGCTGAGTCGCTTGCCTCGCTCCGTTGTTAACGGAGTATCTGACTACTTGGTGGTTGGGAACGCCAGTGACGGAAGAAATCTGATGGGGAGAAATCGGCTGGCTGACAGGTGCTCGCGTCATCGGAGGTGGTATGGGAATCGGTTGTGGAGGAGAAGCCAAGCTCGCCAATGTGGGGATCGCTGCATTTGGCGGGTACCCATAGGGCGGTGGCATGTACCCTGAAAAAGAATGAGTTCATGGGCTTCTTCCTCTGTCAGCCATTGACTTACCACTCTGGAACGCGTGCGCCGCCATGTAGGGCAGGTAAGCTTGGGGAATCGGGACTCCGACAGAGACATCCCACGTCTGAGTCGATGTCATCGTTTCTTTCATCGGAACATCGCTGAGGTGATTCTTGTTGCTGTTTCTCTTCGGAGGTTCGAGTTTGTCATCCGAAGGAGAACATGTTCCACTGTTTCCTTGGAAAATGCGGTCTCGAGCTGCTTGGTATTTCGCTTCTCGCTCCTGAAATTGGCAAAATTTGAAGATTCACTAGAAAAGACGTGTCTCACCTGCAATGCCCTTACTTTTTCGCTCTCGTTGGGATCGATTTTCTTCGGCTTGGCTTCCTTGGAAAGCGTTGATGAGCTTTGAGGCCTCCGCAAAATCTTGAAGCTCTGTGGATCTGGACTGGACGTCGACGGGCTGAAACAGAAACATTGTAGTGACCACAACGTAGTCTCCAAGTGGGCATATTCAAACACTCCTGACCACACACCAAGATTTAGCCGCTTATGGCCTCACACTAAAGCCACTGTTTACTAGCATTCACCAAAAATACGATATTCGTCCACACGCCAGAAAATTCCCTGCTCAAATTTAAAAAGTCCTCCTTACCTCTCACTACCGGCATCTTGAAGGGCTAATTTCTTCAGCTCTTCTTCGGCTTCCTTTGCCTCCTCTTTCTGCTTCTGGATTATCTTCACTTTCTGCTCAAGCTGGGCGCTGAGTTGTGTTGAAAGTTCTTCTTCTTCCACGTCTTCCCAATTTTCAACTACGTCGTCATTCTGCTGCTGTTGTTCAATGGAGCCTGCATTCATCGCCCGATTCCCACAACCTGAAATCACATAATTGGTCAAAATGGATCAAAATTGCCCGCTAGTCATCTCACAATCTCGCAAAATCAAGGCAATGTGGCGGATGAATACGTACTATAAACACAAATAAATATATTTGAGTGGAGCCCAAGACCAGTCCAAATCCACTCAGTTGCGGACCAACTGAGGGCAACTAAATTTTGTTGAAAGCCACATTCTCATTGTATAAAACTTCTAACCACCACACGCACCGCCGCACTTCCACCGCGATGATGTACGATGGCTTCGAGGACCTGGAAGCGCAGCTGCAGATGGTGATCGTCTTATTAGGCCTCAATATTAAGGTGTCAGGAGCGTCGCGCAAGTGGTTTTCGCAACCGCTCGTGGCGGGAGCGCGATTTGAATTCTGCAAAGTGATAAACTTCGCACGTTCGCCCTGTCGTCGACGTGCTTGCACCTCCTGAAGATGACGCAGTCGCTCGCGGTTTCGACGATGCTCGCGGCAGCAAGGGAACATGGTCTAAGGCCGCGACGGAGTCGGGGCACGTGGCCAAGACAGACAAAGCACTGAGGCCGTATATAACATGTACTCTAAAGCCGAACAGACAGATAACGGGTGACAATCCTAGGTTTGATGCCTCGAATCAGCACCGAAAATATTCAGCCTTATTCGCTGGTGAAAGGGTCGTGGATCTGAAATTCACGGTAGATGTCGTCGCATCATTTTTTGGCATTACAATCACGCAATCTTCCTGATTTCGTAGCACCGACACGTTCGGATTTTTCAGTCTGCCGATCCGAACGATTTAATCAGGTAAAATTCACTAAAATTCACCATTTTTCACTCGAAAATATGTTGCAGACAATAGTCACATATTGACGCATATTTTGCGAGCTATGGCCGCGTAACTACGCGTAAAACAAGAATAAAAACAACGCGCTCTCGGGTACGCATAACACCGCATATGCTGTCACACTCCGTCCACACACGCCGACGATTCAAGCCTAACACCGGTCGCCTTCCACAGAGAAGATTAGGATTCGCATCCGTACTCCCAGTCGGACATTAGACAAATGTTCGGGCTTATATGAGACTTCGGCCGACCCATTTTCCGAAGATGTCTTCATCTTTTCACTACACCCTGAATTAGGACTTCTCTCAGGTCGACTCTTATGTCAGCCTGGCCACGTTCGTTCCACGCATTATAACCTACTCTTGTCCCTTGCCCCATCGAAACTTTCGACATCCAGCAAGTGCGGGAACAGCCCGGGAACCCGTCTACTCGATTAAGGAACTCCTGACGCGAGATCTGCGTTCGAACAAAGGCAGTAAAGATCAAACCCGCGCCCGACGTTCCTTCCGTTTGCCCACGGAAGCGAGAAGGAAACAAACGCCGGCGGTTATTATGAGCTCTTATTACTTTCCGAGAGACGACGCATTGTCAACACGACAGTTGAAGACACAAAATATTCTATTCATCAGTGTTACCTCTCCTTCTCATTTTGAGGATAACTATTGCTTTTCTGCCAAGTTTCATGCTATTTGCACTCCACAATTATCTTTTTTGCCTACTCATATCGTTCTTATGCACACAAAAGCCTGCGCAGAAACTGTACATAGATAATTAGTAAAAAACTTGTACCACAGACGAAACTTCTTCAAGGTTGAAACAGACTAAAACTTAAGTCCGGTTTTTCGGTCGCATTGAGAAACGAATCATGTGCTCAACTTGAATTGGAATTGCCAGTGTAC
Source organism: Steinernema carpocapsae (assembly GCA_000757645.3). Taxonomy (NCBI): domain Eukaryota; kingdom Metazoa; phylum Nematoda; class Chromadorea; order Rhabditida; family Steinernematidae; genus Steinernema; species Steinernema carpocapsae. The sequence continues at coordinate 191,212 of AZBU02000016.1, read as the reverse complement.
CAACAAAGAAACGCGCTTGACCCTTATCTTTATTTCGAAATCATCATGCTCAAAGTTAAGGGAAATATACATTACGGAACAAGGGCAGTCAATCACAAGGACCTCGGTCACAGCTCATACAATTAATAGTTTAGAAATTTTGTGATCAACATGGGCTTTAAAAGCATTTTTTATAAGCACTCTCGCGAAATGAATTACATGTCATCTTTGCTTCTCTTACCGGCGACTGCCTTCATAAGATCGCCAACGAGGTCGTCCCGGTTCTTGAGCTCGGCAGAGGAATCCACCGTTCTCAGGTCGGTGAGGATCTGACGCGTTTTTCCAAAATACACATCGTTTAGGGTGGAGCGCATCTTGCTCTCTTGCTCCTATAATGCAAGAAGAATAAGTCAATGTATAACGCCGGGAATAATCAAATACAAACCTCAATCATTTTGCCGATGTTGACGAGATGAGGCGTCTGATCGTTCAGGGAGCAGTCCTGCTCGGTTTGGCGCGTCATGGATCCTCCGATGTTCATCTCCCCAGTGCCCGGCTTGTCAGTCTGCAGCCAGAGCATCACAGTGCTCGTGAGCTTGTAGTGGGCTTGGCGTCCGTTGGCCTGAAAATTCGCCTGGTTTAGAGAGAAAAACGAGGTCACGCTCACCTTCTCAAGAATTTCGATAACATGAATAGAGTCCCAGCATCCGTTCACTCCGCGCGCTCCGTCGGATTCTTTCTTGATCAGGACTACTCCCGCAAAGCCATACTCCAAATCCCAGAAGTACACACTTGACACTCCGCCCTCGAAATACCTAATAGCAAATTTAGTAATAAAAAACGTCCCATAACTTACATATCCCGATACGCTTCGAAAGCAGCGTTCGCCTCGATTTCCAACTTCCTGAGTTTTTCCGATGGAATCGCTCCATCGGTAAGAGGCGGAGTGTACTGGTTGGTCCATGGAGATCTAAGAAGACAAGATTAATTTTACAAAGTCGACAGATTCGACTCATACCGGTAGCTGTCCTGGTCGCGATTGTAATCACAAAGAAGGTATTCGCGACCGGTATCCTTGTCCTTAGCAACCTTCAGAGGCTGATCGACGGCGCTGAGAAGATCTTCGCACAAGTGAGGAGCCAAGCGGAGAAGATCCTTCAGATGTTCTTCGCATTTCTGGGGAGGCAAACGGCGCATGAGATCCAAGGAAGCATCAAGCTTGATGTCATCGTCCTGAATGTTGGCCATGATGAATCCGGGATGATTTCGTTTCGCCGGTGATAAAACTTCCTGAAACAGAAGTAGAAGTGTATGGTGTAAGTGGGAGAAACCCAAGAAGACCACATCACAATCAACACGACTATTTCTCGCACGCTTTACGTCACACATGGTCAAAAATCTGTTTCGAGAAGTTATGAGAAACACATCACTTTCACATAAAAGCGTAGCCAGATAAAAAGCGAAATGTACATCATAACAGCGCCGTAGACGAAGAATAAAACAGCACGCAACGCAAAATGACTCAACGCGAATAATCGTCTCGCGGAGTTCCTGATGCTGCTCATCTCTTCAACCGAGAGAGGGTGAGGAGCGTCATATGAAACACAGTGGGTGCAGTGTGCGACAGTCAGAGTCATCGACAGTCATGGAGCGCGAAGGCACAAACAAAACAGAAACTGGGAAAATACGAATTGGTGCGAATGATTGCAGCATTGTTGGCAGAAGCGCTGATCGATGGAGGATTGAAATGAAGCAAATAGATCCGCAACACGAAGGCGCGCAACAGGCGAGAGATCTGATATGAGGAAGGAAGAAACGAAAGGAAACGCTAAATACCATACTTGCCAAACGGTTCACTGAGAAATCACACCTCGTAACCAGTGGACAAAAACGAGCCGCAGAATGGCGATACGCACTCGCATCGGTGGCCACCGAAAAGTGGCAATGACACGTTGACCCTGTGCCCTTTCACCTAGTGAAATGTGCCTGTTTTAATTCGAGTGTGTTAACGAAAACGTTCGCCATTCAACGGCGGCTGCGCATGAACCTAGGCGAGGGTGCATTACCTCCTCGAGCGATGGGCAAAATGACGACGTCGAGTGCACGCGCTGTCGATTGTCCTTCATCTTGCTGCTTGCCGAGCACACCCTCAGTTGTTTCGTACATGTCGATCACCCAACACAGTGAGTTGCTGCGTTGGGCTGCTCTCACTCGGTCTCTGGTGATGGTGTGAGAAAGAGGAGAATCGATGACTAAGGCTCTTTTCCTAGCCTGTCCTCCGTGGGCGCGATGTTGCGAGGCGAACCCGCAGCACCGCGCCACAATTGCCATCAGCGCAGCGCTGCTCGCCACACAAACTGACAACGCTCGCGCATTTTGCAGACAAATCGTGTCGAGACCCGACAACGTTTCGGAAATCTTATTTGCACTATCCTCATACAAAATACATTTATTATGGGTTAATAAAAGGAACCACCAAAATATCAAAGGAACAAAACGGCGAAAGACGGGAGACGTTTAGTCGTCCTTTTCTTTGTCTTCTTCGTCTAAAATGAAGTTTGCATTACGGCAATGAACAGAAATAGGAATGAAGCGAAACGTAAGCCGGAGATCATCAATCATCAGCCTGAACCCGATCGAAGTCGTTTCTGGCAAACGATCCCCACATATATTTCATGGAATAAGGAAGCAGTCCGTGAGACCAAAAGTATACATCGTCCACCATAAAAAGTGTTTTTGCGCAAAAGTGCGCAACACCTGCGGCTGACTTCTTACCCTTCATATTCGAAAGCGTGTCCTTGGTAAAATCGTAGACCTTCTGTGCTTCGTCGCTCAAGTCCTCATCCAACTCCATCATGCGATCTTCGGGGTGCTTTGCCAGCTGGTCAAGCTCCTTCTCCGCGCTGATGGCTAGGTCGGAAAGCTTCTCGGATATGTCCTCTGCAAAGCAGTCACGTTTTACGAATCCAAATCAACACATCAGACTTACTCTCTTTTTCAGTCACGAGTTTGGCAGCTTTTTCGACGGCTTCATCGACCACTTGCTTCGTTTCCTTCAGTGTGTCTTCGATGTGGCGTTCCTCGTCTTCTGAAATCAACCACAAATCATATGTTGTAAATGCAAAATAATGCCTTTACCCTTCTTGTCTTCGAAGGGCTCGTTGAGGTCATCTATAATTTCATCAACTTTTTTGGCAGCGGACACGTCTGAAATTAACAACTTTACAAAGAAGCAAAGCTGATATTTCCTACTTAGCTCGCGGAACTTGTCCTCCACATCGCTGGCAATCTTCTCGTAAGCTTCTGACGCCGAATCCATCGTTCCCTGCATTTTATTCTCGACGGTGGCAACAAAAGCAGATGCTTGATCCTTCGAAGAATCTGCGACATTGTGGAGGTGTTCCCTCATGTTCTTGTAGGCATCATGGCTGAGATTTTGGGACTTCTCAAGGAACTCCACTGTAGCATGCTTCAGACCCTCCACTGAAACCATCACTCTTAAAAAACTGCAATATAGTCAAAGAACCCACCGTACTGCTCAGCATCTTCCTTTACTTTGGAAAGTGACACGCTAACGGCAGCTTCTGACAAGTTTGAAGTCGTTTCCGCAGTCTGAGACGTGCTGGGCTGCGCAGGACCTTTAGCTTGTTCACCAGCAAAGTAACCGAACCAGCTGGCGGCTACAGCAAATAAATAATCATTATTTTGAAGCAACCCAACAACGATCAATACCTGAGTTGTACATGCGGGTGAACCATCCCTGGTCGACGGATGGTTGCTGAGGTTCTGATGGCTGAGGGAGATCTGTGGCTTGATCCAATATATTTTTCTCCTTCTCTTCAAGAACAACAGCAGTTAACACTCGCACACAAATGATGCTCACTTACCCGCTGAAGCCGAAAATGACGAGAGCATATTTCGCGTCAATCTGAAGATCACCAATTAGAATTAGGGCATTACAGAGGCTTAACACGAGACTCAGGCAATTCGCGAATCGTCTCTCGCAAGGACTCGGGCTCACCGATTCGAAGAAAAACGAGAACACAAGTGGTAGCGCGATGTGTTGTTTACATTCGAATAGTACGCAACGGCAATTGTCCCTTCGCCCGTTCCGTCTGTTACTTTTCGACGGCTCCCTTACACAATCCACTCGGTCGCTCAGCTGGCTCGTTCTGATCTCCGCCTTGCTCCTTTCACTTTGCTGCCACAAAAACAGCACCCAGCACATGATCGGGGCTGATATAGAGAGAAAGTGGTACTAGAAGCCACGTCGCGAAGATGATGACATTCGAGAAAGAGGGGAAGGAGGAGGTTCTGTTTTGCGATCGGGTGCCGATAAAGATAGATCTATCGCCGGCAATCCTTGTGCCGATCACATGACATCGCTCGAAATTACTCTGAACTATCGAACGCACGCGGTTAAATCCAAAGTTCACTTAAAAGAGTTCCAAAAGCAGAGATTAAGGGATTTTGGTTGCACAAACTGTTTCAAATATGGCATTTTCGCCGCAGCGGCTTGGGGAGCAAGAATCTTGGCCAGAAAAATCTCCCTCAAAAGTGAGATTTCAATCCTCATTCTGATATTGTCGAACCGCAATCACCTTGACAAATTTTTCGAAAATTCGAAAAAGCGATGCTAACTCCGCCGGCGCCCGATTTAGTATGGAGAATCACGTTTTGAGGCGATTGTGGCGCTGTTTCCACAGTTTTCGGCGTGTTTTCTTTTGCGTGTTTTGAGCCCAAGTTTTCCAAAATCGGTGCGTTCTTTGAAACGAAACATCGTTTTCAAGCGACCACTGCCAAATCCTGACGCTATTTTTGCACGCTCTTCAGAAAGCACCGATTTGAGCAAACCCGAGCTCAAAATGTTCGCAAGATGCTCTAGATTCGTCGTCAGTGAGTGTCATGTCAGTGAGAACAGCTGACTTGATTAATCGAATTGGAGTTAATGAGTCAAGTGATCTGTCGCCATCGCCGCCGCGATTTTCGCGTTTTCCGCTTTTCGAATTTGCGTTTGGTCGTCGCCCGGCGTCTGAGGCGATTAGTTTGGGAATCGGGCGATTTGGCCGCGCCTGATTCCAATGCTCATCGCCTGGGGAATTTTTGCACGCTCTTCAGAAAGCACCGATTTGAGCAAACCCGAGCTCAAAATGTTCGCAAGATGCTCTAGATTCGTTATGACCCGACGTGCACACTCGCTGAAGCACGAGATATTTCCCAAAACACGAGCGCGTGGCGGCCAAATCGCCCGATTCCCATACTAATCGCTTCAGACGCCGGGTGACGACCGAACGTGCGACCGATACCAGAAAAGTGCGAGTTCGTTTGCGCGACACAATACTCGCACAAACACGGTGAAAACATGGTCACGAATGGTGAAAATGAGCCAATTTCACGGTGCCGAACACTCGCAAAACAGACCTAGGCCCCCAAAACACACACACCAACCCCCCACTGAGCGATCACGTGCGTAGTATATAACCGCGCAATAGCGCGTGCAGCCCCGTTACTGTACTAAATATGTGGAAGCAGGCAACGCAGGTCACGAGCTTCGCTTTAGAAGATACCTGAATTCCTAAGTTGTTCTAAATCTTCACCCAACGGACAAAAGTGGATCAGACTGTCTGCGTTATTCGAGAATCGTTTCTCAAAACAAGAATTGGCCGCAAGTGGAATATTGTCTGCACAAGGTACTCTTCGAAATCGAATACACAAACACTCAACGTTTAAAAAGCCCAAGAGCAATAGGCAAGTGCGTCGTGACTTTCTCGCAAATTGTGCGAGTATTGTGTCGCGCAAGCGCAACCGATCTGGAACGGGTGTTGTCAAAGGAAAAACGCCCATGAGGCAAATAAGGACCAAAGTTCAAGGAGAGAAGCGAAAGAACAAACAATATGACGACGATCTTACGGACGCATTTCTTTTGTGATCAGCAGTCTTTAATGATTTTCGTTGCAAATAGTTTGCGATTAGATATGAGCGAGTTGCTAAACCACAGACTTGTCATTGTGGTGGAAAGGTGTCAGACATCAAATAAAAGCATCAATGCTTTTATCGAAACAGGCTGAGAAAAGAGTGACGTCAACGTTGATTATTAGAAGAATGCGCTCGCGGCCATAATCATCTAACAGGAGATTTTGTTGTTGATTGCCATTTTCTGGCTTTCGACCAGTTCGAATTGAAAAATTTGTTGACGCCAACCAACTTTCGCTGGCGCTGGCGATTCAAACAATACCTGGTCAAGCGGCATGTGAGTTCCATGCTTATTGCACTTATTTATATTAAGACTAAATATTAAGACAGGCAACATGGCTTTAAAGGGATGCAAACATACGTTCCTTCCTCAAAAGACGTTAAAGGGACGCAGACATCGCATTTTTCCTCGTTCTTTGAGTGCACGGATCGCGCTCATTTCTGGGGTAGGGGGTTTTCAAAAGCGCTGATCACAATTCTGGCGTTAGAATGGCGAGAAACGGCTTCAGAACTGCGCAATATGGCATAGTTCGGATAAGGTAAAAAAGGAAATTTCACAAGTCGTTGAGCGGTCCCAACGCGATTACCCTGCACAAACCACAATTGACTACGATGAAAACGGAGTAATGGTTCCATCGGGCGATTTGACGCAGTGAAATCTTTGCGGGACCCATTTTCAATTTGAAACGATGAAACTGATAATTGAAGGAATAGAGACGATTCTCTAGTGTTCTGTTCGTAGAACGACATCCCCAGGCCTTTTCAAGCTTCAATGTAGCTTGCTTGATCAGTTTAAGCTAGCTCAATGGTTGGACCACGTAAAAAATCACACAAACGTCAAAAATGACTAAAAACTGGGGTTCGGGTGTCAAAGATTCCCCAACACTTCAGCGGCACCCTGTGCCATTGGAACAATCAATGAATCATAGGCAGCCTTCCTAGAGGAGTTTTTTAGCTTAAAAACTGCAAAGGGCTGAAACAAATTGATTAGAACTTTGAACAGTTGTGTTCCGAGTAATTTGTGTCTTTTACAGGGATTAAGGGATTATTTCAACCTGAATTTTACCGATAAAGGAGTTATACATCGATCTACATTGATTTTAACTTCGGATCAGCGACAGACACTGGATGTCTTATCGGAAGCGCGAAGGCCTGAGCATTGAAGTCCACATCGAAAGAATGGAGAAGAATCGCTTTTATGACCGACTTCGAACTTCTAATGGCTGCTCTTGCTTTAAACATAACCATCTATGTCTATTTACAGTCCAAACCACACGACCAAGTGGTCCGATCGACCAACGTGCCTTATGCGACTCCAAGATGTCCATTTCGATCCGGTGTACATGACGAATAAATGACTTACCTTAACGTAAAGCGAGTATTAGCAAGATTGGCACGCATACGCACCAAAACAGACGATCAGAAACGGACTTGCCGCGCGGCAGATCGGTAAATCCCTGCGTCAAATCGCGGCGAACCAATTTTGAAATGATGATGATGGTGGGTCCCGCCACGATCTGATTGCGTCAAATCTGCGTCAAATCGCCGATGGAAGTGCTACACCACGGGAGTGGTGCCGAGCGCCGAAAAATTGTAAAACCGATTCCACCGTAGCCGACCGCGATTGTACAGGGCAGTAGCGTCAGGAACACTGATTTGAAAACCCCCCTGCTCCAGAAATGAGCGCGATCTGTGATGGTGCGAAAAAAACGGTGACCCTTTAAGTAAAACTTCCTTATTCACAATTCGGCTCACTGAGCGTCATCTAATCCAGAAATACTGGGCTCTAAATAAATTCAAACCATAAGCTGGCACCAAGTGTGTTTGGTACAATAAATGGAAAAAATGTTTTCTCTTTTTTGAGAAACTTTTGCGCTGCCCTGCTGGTCTCCGACAGTTTCATAAAAAAAACGATATAAAGAGGCATGAAGAAACTCCTAAACCGACAAAGACGGTTACGACCAACACTGAAGCAGTCGAACAGCATGGTCAGCCCAAAGGACGCAGACAATGCGAGAGCCCTTGGGTGAATTGACCTTGTTCTACTCGTTTTCTGAAAATTCCATTGTTGATAAACGGTACTGCTTAGTCACGAGTAAATCTTCTCGATCTGATACTTGCTGCGCGCTGGCGTCACTGAGCATGTTGGGCGAACACGCAATCATCCGGGTAGGCATTACTTCTCCGTCGGAAACGTCTTTGGACAGAGTCTCTTCCCAATTGAAGCGAGGTAGTTCAGTTCCATGTCACGAAACCTGTCTCGCGACCCTACGGCCAGCCTTCGGGTAAACCTCTATAATTGAAAGAAGCCCTGTAAAAAACCCAATCGCGTGAAAAGTCGCCTAAGATTGTCGCGCAGTTCTTGCTGAAAAATTTTTGGGCACAAGGGTTTATACAGGATCAACGCTTCGTTCGGCATTTCGCACATTGACGTTGTCGAAAAGAGAAGTCTCCACTCCAACAAAGTTTACCTGCTCCTTTTCCATCGCAATCAGATTCACATGGTTGATCAGTCTTTGTCGGACAAAAGTGCTTAAGCATTGCCACGAATACGTGCAAATGCATTGATCGGTAGGGACAGCGCCCCATTCTCGCACGAACTTCACATAACCAACGCGTCGACCACCGATAGTTGCATCCAAACTGGTGAGAAAAGATTCAGGTCTACCGCTTCTATTGTCGTGCTCGGCGCTTCTCTCGCTTTAGTCATTTCCTTTTCGAAGGTTTCCCCAACATCGGTGAAATGCTGTTTTCCATTTGTAAAACTGCTAGTCCAGAAACCTTACATGCGTTGATGTGTTCGCCTTGTTTGTTGCAAGGATGCCTTGTAAGCGGTTATATTGCCACTCAAATACATCAACATAATACGTCTGAAAATTTCCCATTAATTTATGTTTTGCAGCCTGCTGTCGCGCCAGCTCTTGTTTCGTTTTTTGCGAATTCAAAAAGGCGGTGGAGTTTGTAAGCCAAATTTTGTAATTTGAGGGTTTGTTTCCCACTTATGGCTATTTTGCTGCTTCTAAATATGTTAAATTGCTTCCGGAAGTCATGAGTCGCGCGTCAATTGCCAGATGTACTTTGTTTGGTCTCGGAGACAGATAGGTTCGTTTTCGTAGTGCCAAATGGTTCTTATTACGGCATCAGAAGAGGCCATGCGCAGATCCGGCTCGGCATTGGCTGGAGATGAGATCCGCCCACCGCCGAGTTCATCGCTCACTCGCCTTACTATGTCGTCGCGGACTCGCAGTACATTCATACTGTCTCTTTGAGGCTCAGTTGCTCCGTCATACGGTGATCGTCATGTCTTTATTTTGCTTTTTTTTGCAAACAAAGCTTTCACTTTATGGTGGACATTTTCATATAGAAAATGAATCTGTATTGCTTCTCCGTTTTGATAATCTTTTGGGCGTGTAAATGCACAATTCTGTACGCGGTGGAATTCGCTTTCTGCTGCTGAAATACGACAAAATTATTTTTGTCACTTTTTGCGTCCTCTTCTCTCATCTGTTTGAGATGTTGTGAATCTGTTTTTTTGTCCTACTTTCTATACATTTTGCGGTTTAAAAGAGTACAATTTTTTCACTGCTTTGAAAGCTGTAAGGGTTATTTTGAAGTTAATTTTTCCAATAAAAATGTGCCACCAATTTAGACTCCAAACGTGTGTTTTTTACAAACGTGGTTTTGGCAAATTTCAAGTGCGTTAACTGGGATCGTTTCAGATTTTGTCGACACCAGGACAACCGAAACAATGTGTTCCATTCCGCAAGGTAAAGCACGCTGAATTTGTGCCGATTTCATGAGTTATCTTCAGGCTCTGACACCGCTAATCTTCCGCCTTGCCTGCAGCTCTTCGGCAGTCCTTATCGCCCCTCAGCAGCCGAGATCCACTCACTGAACATGTTTCCTCAAGGCTTCTACAATCAGCAGCTGCAGCTTCAGTACACAAAGCTAATGCAGCAGAAAATTCTCTCCCAGCTCCAACAAGCACAGCAGAGGTCCTTGGGAATACCGTTTGCAAGTGAGAATCGGGCAGCCTTGGCAGATCAGACGCTTTGCTTTCAGGTCTGAGCCCAACCTCTTCTAATCAGTCAATGGAGTGGTCTTCGCCTATTAAACGTGAGTGTTGTCCTCTGAAAGATGTCAATGACCAGCTGCCGTTAACCGGCGGAGGCCTCAGAAGGTCGCCGTTGAGTGTCACTGATTCAAATGAGGAGGTGCTCTAGGAGGGCGGATTGAATGACTCGCGGCGTCGTTCGCAGACTTCCTGCTGCGCTCAGCTAATCAAAAACGGGAAGAACACACAAACCTCTTTTGTCTCCGTTAGAACCGTCTCAATTCGCTTGTCCAGTCACAAAGTTCTTTATAGCGTCTTCATGAACCGATAAAAGCGGCAGCTACCGTAAGCGGGGTCTCTAATCCCTCTCATGATGCAACTGGACTTTGCGAGCCACGAGTCCAGGACCCTCAAGTAGCCGGAGAAAAGGATTACTTGCTTTGTCGCTAGCTCATCAATCGCACCTGCAAGGCGACAAAGCCCTCGCCGTGTTAGGAGTTCGCGAGTTGCAACTTGCAAGGCGCCGCCGGACGAATTAATTAAGCGCAAGATGAGATCTGCGCAACCACATTAGGCGATTCGGCTTTGAGATATCGGATGACTGTTTTGCGATCTTCTTCAGCTCGTAGGAAATGACCTTTAGCTCAAAAACGGCGAGTCCGCGCGCGCCGCCGGGTTTTTGCCGCGGAAGTCGCCAGACGGCGAGGCGTCGCTCGAGGACTCGGGCGGCCGCGGCCGCCAAAGAGCCTGAGAATCTCGGCGACCGGGTCACGGGCCAGTTATTTGCATATCTAAGAAGACGGTAGCGATTTCAGAGACATTGTTGACAGAAGAGCTGTAAACTTTTGTGAGGTGTGGGAACGGCGAGGGCGCGCGGAGGGAGTCGGGACGTCTGTCGCTCGTCCGGAAAAACCCGAAACACAATACGAGGGTGAAATCGAGCGTGGTCCGCCCGCGGCCTTCGCGGTGCTCCGAGCGAAACAAATTAACAACCGGCGGAAATGAGAACTTCGCGACATCGGCTACCGTAGCGCGGCCGACCGGTGGATTTCCGTCGGATTCTTGTTTTGGGTTTCTTGAGCAGCTCCTCAAGTTATTTATGTCGTTGGCCCTCGGGACCCTGGCGCGAGTTCATTTCGGGGAGCGGCGCGAGTCAAAGGCAACTTCATGGCACATCTCCGGTCTCTCGGGGCTACTCAAATTCAATTTGCTTATTAACACACAACAAACAAAAGTTTTCGCCTCGAGCTTATTTATTCCTCCCTCTTCAGTGTTTTATTAGTGCACTGGGAAAAGTCGCGTCGACGAAAAATTTGATCAGCCGGGCCATAAATTTTCCGTCGGCTCGCGCCGCGCACGCGGGTCCTCGACCGGCGATGAGCCTCCTCGGCTCGGCGGCTTTCGGACCGGCGGCCAATCTGTCGCTTACGCAATCGAGGCGACAGTCCGCGGCCCGTTGACATTCGGCAATATGTCTAGATTTATCACGCTACAATTTGACCTCTTTCGTGGCTTTTCGCTTCTTGCTCGCCCGCTTTATTAGTCGCCGCTCGCAGCCGTCTCCAGCGCCATAAATGTTCGGGATACGGTAGTCAAATTAAGCCGTTTATCACCGTAATTAACTGCAACTGGCTGCGAATCGCTGGTGTTCGAGGCTCCAGAGTGAAGGTCGGAATTCGCCGAGGCCGGCCTACTCGATGATGAATGACGACCACGACGACGCTTCCTCATTAGCATCTTGTTGGCGGCGGCTCGCTTAAAGCACCGAAAGCACTGTTTTGACGGCTTATAAAAGCCTTACAACAAAGATTTACGACACCTATCGCTCGTCATTATCTCGCACTAAGACTAATCGTTATAAACAGTTGTGTTATCTTTCGGCTTATCAAAAGTGTTGCAGGAGCGGAATATGACGAAGAGGGTAACGGGATATGCCCGTTGTGCTCGACGAAGCTCTTGGACCCCGAAGAGTGGACCTTGCATGTCCAGCAGGAAAGGGACAATTTGAGCAAGATTTTCCAGAGGTGAGACGTGTTCTTCTTTTACACTTTGTTGACAAACGTGTGTTTTAGCGTGTGTCACAAGAAAACGAATGGGTTTGACGTCGTCTCGTTGACAAAGTCTCCTAGCCGAAAACGTCACATGAGGGAGGACGAAGTGGAACGTATTAAAGGAAATCAGAAGCGGCGGCGAGAAAGTGAGTTTGAGATACCTGTACTTCTATGTTTAGGCTTTTATTTTAGCTATCAAAATCTGGAATTACATCCGCGATACTCCAACGCCAAGCAGTGTGCATCTAAGCGACCAATTGGGAAGTCAAGCGTCCACTCCCATGCCGAATCTGTCTGAATGCAATTCCCAGTCTGAATCGATCTAGTGGTGCAAAGATAGAAGGCGCTAATGTATAATCACTAAAATTGTATTTGAACAGTTCAGTTATTGCTTTTTTTTGTACCATTTTACAGAGGAAATATGCTCAAAATGACTGGCTATATTGATAAAATCAGGACCACACGAACGCTGTTACAATGTACGGATGGTGCTGCATTTGGAGCTTCAAAATCAACCGAAAAAGCAAATAAATGATACACAAAAACGTGGTGTGATATTATGACTTGAGTGCCCATGACACAAAATCTGGGGAGTCTCTTGGACTGGAATTTGGACTTTCGACCGGCCATGGACGCTGCATGACCTTATTAATCGATGAGTGTTAGTAAAGAGCTTTGTTTTGGCGACTAAACTGACTGGCGACTGTTTGGCGAGAAATTTGGCGACTAAACTTTGAAATACAGTTGAAGATGTGCAGAACAAATGCAAATGTGAACAAACTTCATTTATCGGAGGAACTGGAAAGATTGATGGAAGATCAGTGGATATTTTGGTACCCAGAATTGCGAAATGCATTATGCTGCTGCGCGTTCTGGTTCGACTTCTGCTGCAAGGAGGCATTCTGCTGCACATGGGACCCGAAATTCTGCTGGTATGGGAACGACTGAGTGCGGCAGAGCGAGTTCGAGGGACTGAAGCCGTACTGCTGCTGCTGTTGGGGCTGCTGTTGAAACTGCTGACAGTTGACCATGTTCTGCTGGTGCTGCTGCATCATCTGGTAGTTCTGCAGTTGGTAGTCCATCGACTCGCAGTGCTGCTGTTGCTGGGACTGCATTTGCTGCGACTGATGCTGGATGTGTTGTTGCTGCGGGTACACGTTAGGGGCGCTGGATTTTGTCACGGTGAACTTGTGCCGGATGCCCTGTGTCTCGATAGAATTTGACAGCTGCTGGTTGGAGCCGTTGGGGTCGATGTAGAAGTTCGCGCGCGACGAGAAGGCGTCCGGAGAGCTGGGCAGCGAGAATTCCACGTTCGAGCGCCCGTTGACCATGTGGTTTTGATAAGAGCCTGAAGTCTCGGGATTGGTATCAATGTCCATTGACTGTGCAATGCTGATTGCTTGTCGCATGCCGGTGAACATGTCCGGCGTCAGTGTCATGTTGTAGTCCGGGTCAGATTCGGTAACACAGGTCGACAAAATGTCGAGGTTTGGCAGACTGGAAGTATTGTTGGGCACGACAAAGTTGCCGTCGTTGGTGACACCCGTGTTTTCGCGCTCTCCGTGGGAGCCGATCATCTCGTCGTCGTGGTGATTGATATCAAACTGCGATCCGCTGAAGTGACAAACGTGATACTATAATGAAATTAGGGGACACCAACTTTAGATTCGACGAGTGCTCGCTGTGGGCGGTGGACGCCGTGGAAGACCTGTCGTAGGAGTCAAAGGACGAGCCGGAGCCGTTGGTGACCAGCGAGGAGATGGACGCCGTGGAATGCGAGTGGCGCATGGCATCCTCGTTCTTTGCCCCGAGCACGGACATCACTTCGTCCACGCTGATCGACCCTTCCATGGGTTCGAGTTCTTCAAGCAGTTCGTTAAACAGACCGTTCAGTTGCTGCTTTCCGAATGCCTTTAGGAACTGGAGATTTTCGCCTATAAGGTTGCCCAAGATCTAAAACATAAAATTAGCATAATTTCAGGTGTTTTATTCTTTTACCATTGTGTTGGGAAGGAAGAGGAGCAAGTTGCCGAATCGGGATGAGGCAACTTCTTTTGGGTGCGTTTCACGCACCACATGATACAAGGTTTCCTGGATGCGGTCACGGAGATCGGCGATTTGATCGACTGCTTCTGGAGACAGATATTTCAGATCTGAAGTTGACCATTCTTTCATTGCGTATTTTAACCCAATTAAGCAAAACACGTCCACGACACCGTATTGTCAGATTACTTAGTCTTTGACACTGCTTCAGTGGCTCAAGGTTGTAGATTCAAAGATTCAAAAAGGCAGAACCGAAGATTAAAAACGGCAGAACCTAACTAAAGAAAATGCTTACAAGGATTCAGCAAAATAATTGCTTTGATGAGAACTGTTTCCTCTTCCTTCAGGTTGAGACTTCGAAAAGGAGTCACCAATTCGTCGATCGTCCGCTCGACAACACGATTACCAAGATGGCTAAACATAGAAAAGCATTAAACGTGACGATTATTGACAGGCCGTTGATTTTTGGACTAATTTTTTACGGGTGACATAACAGTTTCGTTCAAAGAGTTAAAAGTCGAAAAAAGCAAGCGACAAAACATTACGGAGGCAGGTTTTTTTGGCAGAAGTGAATATATGTCTCTAGTTCTGGCTGAGTGGCATTTTTATTACGACTGGACATGGAGTAAAGCCGTCAAATGCAATGATTGAGATGTCTAAATTTTAACATGCTTTATGAAATTCGGCGCAGAAAGCCCGACGAAAAACAAAAACCGCATTTTGTTAGTATCATATGTTTGCACGGTTCATTACATCGTCTCTCAGCTATCGGAAAGGAAGTCTTCGGTTTGCAGCCTCACAAAGAGCTAAACCATTTTGATCAAACATCACTTTTTCCGCAAACTATTTTTTAAGATGATCTTGGAACCGGAATACGGCCACTGATCGTTTCTCATCATGTGTAAAGCTAAACTGGAAAAAAACTTACAAACTCTCATCTTCTAACCGATGTAGGTCCTTTGGTACATATCCGAAATTACACAAACACAAAATATCTCTATCCTTGGTAGAACGCGCGGTGCTGGCTGCACTCGAGAAGATCGACAAAGGCGCGAAACCGTTTTTTACCAGTATAAGCTAGAAGTGAATAGTTTAATGCTGATCTCTGGATTGTAAGAAACTACCTTATCATGGGAGCCGGGCAGGTCCATAATGTCAAAAAGGTGATCGACCCAGTCGATAACAGCGATCAGACTCCTGTAGGCTACCGCACTGAGCTCGTCGCTCTGCACTTTTCTGTACGGCTCGTGACGGATCTGAAAATTGTCAGAACAAAGCGATTGCGCAGAAAATGTCTCACTTCAGTGCGCTTAGAGTCTAGCAGAGTGGGGTCATCGAGAATCTGTCGAAGCGAGGAGCATGGTAAAGGATACATGTGCTTTGCGTCGTCGTTGGAGTCTCCGCGACCCACGATTAGCTCTACATTCATCAACTGCATCAGCATTGTCCGCATGTCTACAGGCAATTTTCGGATCCAGTCGTCGTCCAGGGGTCCGTCTTCTGCTACAGCTTCGCTGGAGCCGTTAATCTTGGAACGGCGGCTGCGGCCCTGGTAATGACGCCCAGTGGCGTCGCGGTCGGGGCGAACAGCTACAACATTAATTCTGGCAAGTGTGAATCCTTGAGAATTATACCTTTGGGGTCCATTCCAACTTCGAGACATCTCTTGAAACGGCAGAATCGACAGGAATTGCGTTCATCTAAACTCAGTAATTTTTCTTAGGTTACTTTACGCAATCTTACGTCGATCTACAATGCAAGTTTCCTGGTGACGGCAGGCGTATTCTCGAGGTCTTTTGAGGGTTCGACGAAAGAATCCTGAATTTGATATGTTATTTGATTCATTGTTTAGACGTAAAAATTGTTTTGATGCAAAAAATGTTATAAGTTTTGATATACTTACAGATTGATATGTGAAGAATATTTACTGTGTTTTGCTTTACTGCCTAAGAGTACAATCAAGAAAATCAGGTTTTTTCTTAACTCTTGATTATATTGTTTAGCGGTAAAATCCAATAAAACTATTATAACTTATGTGTCACTAGAGGTTAGTGATAATTTTGGAATCAAAACATGAGAAAAGGTGTTCTTTGATAAATATGAGTATCAGGAATTTTTCTGATGTTTATAAAGCACAGATTTAAGGCACGTACACAAGTATTCAAGTATATATGGCAAGCAAAACATTCTCCTTAAAGTTGATATTTATGCTCTTAGTGGCGTTTTCGCCTGTCCTCTTTCGTAGAATCTTGACAACAACTACCTTTACAGCCGAAGCAGGTGAGCACACCGTAATGCATGCGAGCATGACCGTCTCCGCAGACGCGACATGTTTCATTGGCATCGTGAACCGATTTCGTGCCTGAAACGGGTCATATGACTATTGCGTTTAACTAAACGGTTATATGTGCCCACCGATCAGCAGACTAAAGTTGATGAGAACCCATGACTGCTTAAAAAAACGAAGAGCAGGAAAAAGGATTGAATGTAAGCTTCAAAAGAACCTACGGGACAGTTTTTTCTCTGAAGGGATCTGCTGATGTTGCTGGTGCTGCTGGTGTTGCTGGTGTTGTTGGTGCTGTTGTAGCGTGGCTGGCGGTTCAATCGCGTTCTGTGGGTCGAAAACGCACGGCGGGGAGTGTTCGCCAGATGATGTCATCTCCGGACACCCGATCAAAGTTTGTTCGATCACAAAGCAGAAAAGGTACCGTGTATTGCAGCGTGCACACTAAGGCAGACACTGGGGCTAACTCTGACTGATGACGACAATAATGCCCACGGGTACACTTCCTCGCCCCAAAGCCGACGACGATTGCGCAACTGAACGGCGCTATTTTTAAAATATGCAGCCTGTCAAATTGCAAGTTTCTGGTGGATTAGGTAAATCTTGTTTACAGGAGGAGTGAGAAAGGAACCGAGCGGAGCTGGAACGCGGCTGATAAAGGCGACAATCGGCGGCAAATAGTTAGAAATGTCGCAAATGATGACGGCGATCGTGATGCTGCTCTTTAGCAAATCGATCTGAAATTAATGTGAAAATACAAAAATATAATTCAGCGTACGTGTTCCACGTCGTTGTCGTCGCGCAGCAGTTAACAAAAAAATTTTATTTTGAAAGAAGAAGAGCTGTGTTGCTTATATTTGGAGAGGGAAGATATAACCGATTGGTAAGTTCAAAAACCAAAATTGCGTTGTTAATCCCTTGCTCTATCTGACAAAGCGGGTTTTTGTGTGACCGCAATATAAGGGTGTGCGCAGAGGCTTTAATCTTGTGGTGGTTTAATGCCGCATTTAATCCAACGCGGAATAAACGGTACATAACGCATCAATCCACAAACACAACAATGGAGCAATGCTCTTCTCCTAGGTGGTTCTGAAATGGTCGCGTAAGAGAAAGGAGCACGAAATGCAAAAAGGACAGATAACCGTTTAGGCCTGCAGCGGCAGTTGTAACAGGTTTCGCTCTTATAAACCATTTGCAAACTTCAACTGTTGCAACCCTATTTCAGCCGATAAGATCGATTAGACGCTTTCTGTTTCACCTTCTTCCGCTTCTCTCTCTTAGTATTGACACTCACACGCTGGAAGTTGCTACATCACTGCAGATACACCGTAGCCACAACAGTGCCCAACCAACCTATGATTTGCCAATCTGCGCCAAAACGCCACTAATGCAGCTGCGTCAATGTGTCGTTTGCTTGTCGTCGTTTCTTTGTTTCATCCAATAAAGACAAAAAACAAAAAGCTGTGTACAGACTTCAAGCAAAGATACAGAAAAAAAGTGGCTGCCGCTTATTGCACGCAACACGGAAGGAACTTAGCGAAAAACGCAAACTGAAAAGAAATATCCTTTCGCCACCTCTCGCTCGCTCGTTACCGAAAGAAGAAATCTGTTAATGTTTTCGACTATCTTGTGTCGCCTGCGGCAACGCAAGGCGGAGCTCCCGGTAGTCAGTCAGTCATCGCTAAAAATGCACCATTGCTGCATGCACCCCAAACCACCGCCGCCATCGCCGTCACCAATACTTCGCACACTCGTCCCCGCTCCTCTCCTAACTTTAGTTGCCCGCTCCAGCCCTGGTGACAGCTTGCACGTGTCCTACACGTGCAGGTTAACCTGTACTTCGCTTTGCTCCACCTTCTTGGCTCCACGCAGGGGTCGCTGCTCCGCGCGGATTCCAAGTCTTGGAGTTTGGAAAAAAGACATCACGCGTGGTGGGTTTTATTTTTTTCGGTCCGAATCGAAAATAAACAGTGTTTGCGTTATTTAAAAATAATGCACTTCAAAACGTAGATTGAAAAAGCAGAAAGAAAACGCACACAACAAAATGTACAAAAGGAATACGAGTGATTTCGGTGTGTGCTTACAAGGGTCGAGATAAGAAAACTCTTCATAAGGGATGAAATGAAGTAGCGCGTATTATGTGAGCATTGAATGCAGACAGAATGCGGTCAAGTCGGGAGCGCCGTATGAGACATTATGCGATGATCAAAAGGAGAAGATTACAGAACCCAGTGATTACAAGACATTAGGTCCAAGCTTCTTACATTAGCACTTTCAAGTAAAAAAAGAAGTTAAGAAGCAGCGATGCAAGAAGCTATAATTGATTCCATTTGCAAACCGAAGACACTTCGTCATCGTTGGCTGGGCTCGTTAGTCGTCGGCGTAATCCTGATACGCGCCATCGGCGGCATGAACTGGCGGAGAGTGCATGGCTTGGAGATGCTGTAAGAAAGATGGATTACATAAATAAACAGTCGAAAAAATCTGGAAGCGATTTGGGTGCAGCACAAATAGGAGTACCATACATCAAGCTGCGATTGGCCGCAATTGTTCATTGCTATGAATATGTTTTGAATTAGTGATATCTGACGTGAATTTGAAAATTAACGTTGTCGTACTAATCAAGTAAATTTTCGGTATAATTCTTCTCCAAAAAAGTTGTTTTAAATGATAGTAAATGAAACAATTATTTCATTGAAAATGTATTTAACGTAAAAGTATATGCAATCAAAGCAAACTTTTAATTGCGCGTTAAAAATTTTAATTTTGTTTTTTAAAATAAAAATTAATTTAAGCTTTTTATAAAGCGTTCAATAATTTAATTGATTGTGAGTCAAAAATATGCAAAAAGTTTTGATCAGGTTGCATACGGACATGTTTGCGCAAATAAACGTGCAACAAGGCAACGCGGACAAAGACACAAGAACAACAAAGAAAAAAACTACGTCGCCACCTGGTTAACTAATTGATGAGCAAAGTGAACTCCGCCGGCCCCGAGAAGACCTGGTTGCTGATCCGGAGCGCCTGGAGCGTTGTAATCAGCGGCGTTTTGTTGCTGCTGATTCGGTGCTCCAGCCGCGCCTGCTCCTCCGTTTGCTTGTGCGCCTGCAACTTGCAGTTGCAACGGTGCGGGCTGCAATGAGACGGGTCGACGTAGTAAGAGAACAAAGGTTAAGGCAAACATGCCTTTTAAAAAGTGTTTACCTGAGGAATCGGATCACTTGCTGCACTTGCCAGGCTGGGGTTTGACTTGGACTTGACAATGGGGCATGCGAAGTCGACATGTCGAGAACGGGCCTCTTCCTTCTCCCAGGAGCAATGTACGAACGGTCGCTGAACGTAGTTGTACACCACTGAAAAAAAAAAGTTTTTTATCACATGGCCGTAAATTGCTCAACCCTTCATCGAAAAATGTAAATTTTTCAAGGTTCACTGTTTGTGTTAAGAGTTCACAAAATGGTGGTAAGACAATCGGTTTACCTTCAGCTTTGTTGAAACGACGTTTGATCTTCTCCTTGTGCGTGGGATAACCTTCCATACCCAGTCTAATTTTTTTCAACTCCCTATCTTTGAGCACCTAAATCTATTTATTACAAAAACCAGTAAATTATTTGCGTACCTGCTTTGCAACATCTCTGTTTTCGGCATACTTGAAAAATTTGTACAAACTTGTGCTGTGTACAACCTGCGTTGTCTCCTCACCCATCTGAGGCGGATACTCTTCGTCCCAGTCAACCACGTCTTCGTCCATCAGGATCACAATATGACACTCCCGCTCTCCCCGTTCTGTGCTTGCGATCATCTGTGGCAAAATTATCTCTTCAAGGAACTCGTCAAATTGCTTTCGCGCTCCATCGTTGCTGAGCTCGTGAAGCAGTCCTTGCAAGTCCCGGCATTTGACTGTGTTTGCGCTGAACGGGATCATCAAGTAGTCACATGCTTCACGAAGCTCCGATATTGAGACCGATGGAGGTACACGCATTTTTTCAAGATGGTAAAAGTCCTGAACAGGTTAATTTGTTAAGAAACAAACAAAACTTATGCATACCAAAATAGCACCAAAACAGTCAGCGGACAATCCGAGTCCTGCCGTGACCTCGTATTCGTTTCTCTCGTTAGGTCGCGGGTACAGGCTCGAACCGTCACCGGAGTGAGGTCTTCGTTGGCTGAACATGCGACCTAGCATGGTTTCAGGCTTCAACGTGAGTTTTGTTGGATCCACGACAAATCGCGTATTCTCCACAAGAAGCACGATGCAGTCGCCTAAACAAAAATTTAAAGAAAGAAACAAAACGCGTGTTGACACAAGTGGCTTTTTTGTTAATTTCTAGTTGCCAAAAAATGACATATTTCTCAAAACGGTTTTTCAAACTCACCTTTGTCGTCACGGCTTACTTCGACGGTTTGGGACGGGTGTGACGAGGACGACATGGCTACCAGCGAATCGTGCGCAGACCCACCAAGCGACATCGATCGCTGGCTTCGCTGGTAGCACGGCTCCTAAAATAAACTGTTTGCTTAGGCAGAAAAGTGCAGCTTCAGTGACACGTTCTAAAATATTTATTAATAATGTGTAATTGTTAAATGCGCTAAAAAACACGAAATACTTTGTGTGTTTGTTTTGTTGTTTTAGTAGTTTTTTTTGTCAAGACTGATTGCTGCATGTTACTTCATGCCAAATTTTCAAACATATTAAATTTTTAAAGTGATTTTAATGTATTAAAAAAAATTAAACAACATTTCAACCGTGTTTTTTTAACAGCGAAAGGATTTTGCAGACAAAACAAAAAACTGCTTTGCTGCTTTGCCACCGTCAAATTTGAAAACTATGCTTACCTTAAAGGAGTTTGTGTTCTTCAGGGCTGGTTGCAAAGGAAGCTCGGATGTTCCGAGCGAAGACCGGCGACGTAGGATCGGAGAAGGCGAGCGACCAGAAGAGGAGGACTGCGAACACGACGAAGACCGTCCGTCTTTAAGATCTGACAAGTTCAAAGAAATTCTGCGACGTCGTCGATTTTCTAAAATTTGAGAATGAGTCACTGTCGGAGCAAGCAAAAAAAAACATGTCAACAGAAGAATTGAGTCAAAAACTGACAAAAACGTTTGAGCAGATAAAGTCCATATAGTTTTTCCAAATAGTTCAAATACTTTTGAGACGAATTGAATTTTTAAAATGGCTTTTCTTTCAGTGATAAACGGGCTAACAGTGATTCTTCACTCTGATATATCTTCATATCTTTTTCTCATAATAGCCCCGGTCGAACAGTAAAGTCCGGTACGCGTCATCAAAAAGATGTGACGTGATGTTGCAATCACTTTTTGTTGTAGTGATTTAAATTTTTGTACTTTTCGAAGAAGCAGAAAAAGTCAAAACTACGGTTTCTTTATTTTAAAATTTTATGAACAAAAAAAAACCGTTTAAGAACAAAAAAGTCCCACTACTTTCAAAAACATTAAAGGTAGTGTTGAACAAAACGTAATTTCAAAAATGTTTTTATGTTTTTGGGCACACGGGTTAAAAAGCTAAATGAGCAATAAAGAAGTTTTTCTCACAAAGTTTTTTGTACATTTTTCCAAAACTCACAACGTACCACATGGTTCCATGACGGCTAATAACCTCATCATCATACATTGAAGGCATACTGCGCCACGCTCCTTTGCTAGCTGTGCATAAAAAGCACGTGCAAGCAATTTTTCTCAAAACATTGGCGGACAAGATATGTCAAAATCGATTTGTTTATGTGCTCGCCGACATAAACCTGAGTCATTCGAAAAAAAAAACGTTTACTATGTAAACTTTGTTCTGTCGTCTTGCGCTCTTAATTTTTTAGGACCACTAGACGTGCGCACGCGCAGGTGTGTTTGCTGCAAAAATGCGTTGTAATCCTCAAGTTAAATGTGCAACAAGCTAGAAAAACATACCAACGCATTTAAAAAATTATAATTTGAGCAATTTGGACAGCCGACAAGTTTGCTTGAGTCGAACAAAGATCAATAATTTAACCAATGTCAAATACGTCAATTCTCGTTGGTCTCAAGCGGAAAAAATAATATGAAACATGCTACTTTACAAATTTATTTATTAAATTAGTAAAAAGCACTGAAATAAAAAATAGCTCAACAAAAATGTATTTTTGATTGAACTGAAAACTAAAACACTAAAACAAAATTGAAAAAAGCACTAAAACTCACTTTTCAAAATGTGCAAAATAATTTTGATAGATTTGGAATAATTGAGACACAAGCTGAAATTCAGCTGTTTAACAGTTCACTTGTCTTCACTGATCGTTGATTCTGCTTCTGAAAAGGGAAATGACCGGTCACGCGGAAATGGTTTTTTTCTTTAAACGACGACAACATTGAGGACGTCCGATAGTTCATATGTAGCACAGAAATACGCAAAACTCAATTGCCTGAATAGAGTTATCGGTTACTCGGGAAAAAAGCTTTTTCGCGTGTCAGACGGGTGTACGAATAGCTGCCGTTGCCGAGTGAGCTGCTTCGTTGCCTCAGGCTGCGCGAGAAGTCTAAGTAGCGTGTTATAGAAAATGACATCACGGAAAACAGCAGTTAGTAACATTGTCTTGAAAGATTTCTGGCAATTGCTGCCGATGCTACCGCCGACTGGCCTAACCGACAACGGACCGGTGAACGCGCGGATGTCTGTGATGTGCGTGTGAATCGTTGACGCCCAAATTAGAAACAAAGGAAGCGGTGGAAGACTTGAATTAACAATAACACCAGCATTGCCACCGCTGTTAGAAGACCTCCTCCTGTTTCTCGACGGCCAAGCGCTTTGAACCTGAGCCGATGCAGTTGATGCTGGTTGCTGCTAGTGGAGAAGCGAGCGGGAGGCTCGGCGACAACGACGAGAAAACAGAACGCTAGCGAACGGGACAACAGGTTCTTTCCGCTATCTTACGGGGTGACGACGGTGCTGAAGAGGGCGCTGACGGTTGCAGAAGAGGAGTGGGGAGAATGTGCGTGCCTATGGCTTTCTCGCTCTTTGGCTTTGTTTATTATCAGTCGCTCAAGTGAGGAGTGTCAGTCGTCAAATCAAGGGTACGAGAGCCAACTGCCGTTGGCCATAGTTTCTTTTCCGTTGGCCATAGTTTCTTTATTGTCGCATTGCTTTCTGCAATCGTATCAATGTCGCGCGCAATGGAAGCCGCTCGCTGTGGGAACCTTGGCGGGAAAAAAACATCTTAACAGTTTTAAGGGTTTCTAATTGGAAAAAACGAGTTGAAGTTATTGGAACTAAATTGATGCTTTGAAATAAAAATTTTTGGTTTACGTTTAAAGTTTAAAAGACATAAAAATGCTATTTTTTACTTAAAAAATTCTGTTTAATTGAGTTTAAGAATGTTAAAACACTTAAAAAAATTATTTTTTGACGAGCAGGTTTTTGCTTTTTGCTCATCGAGAATTTTTGATTACTATTGAAACATTACTTTTTAACATTATTCAAAGAATTTTTGACTGGTCTAGAATTTCACTATTAGAAGACGACGCGTCTATAGATCTCCTTTGATTCCTTTTCATGACAGCTCTTCTCTTCTTTAACGGCTGGCGCGAACCTTGATCGGTTGTGCGTGCTGTGCGCGAACCGATGACCCACCAACGGACGACCTCCGGGGAAAGTATATGGAGGGGGGGGGCATCCTTTGAGAGAGTGGTCGATGACCTCGTATGGGGAAAAATTCGAATCAATTCGTTTAACATGGGGATGTGGGGCACGTTTGAACACAACACGTTATTTTCTCGCTATTTCTACATATTTCTGGCGTGTCGACGGGCTTATGGATTTGGTACCTGTTCCCACGAAATGTAAGTCTTCTTTTCTGGCTATTCCGAAGTAGTGAGCTAGCGGGATGGTCGGCAAAAGTTTGGCTGCAAATGCAGCTAAAAAAACGCCAAATCAAAACTGCATTTAATAATGAAAAACTGTTTTTAAAATTAAAAAATTAAATTTAATAGCTATTTAAAAAGTACATTCTGCAAAAAAACCAAAAGAGTGACTTTAACTCTTTGTAAATTAAAAAAAAAGAAATCTTACCATTAGGCATTAAGACGTTTCTTACAGTAACATGCTTTCAACTGAAAAATAGTGAGTTACTTTAAGCATACAGGAATACTCGCACTGGAATAATGCACGCTTGCAATTAAAAACATTATAAAGCAATTTGTTTAAGCTTACTAGGGCTTCTCAAAATTCTACTTTTCTATTTTTATCTGCGCATATGAGCAATGTTACAAAAAGGCATGGCGAGCTGTTCCTCTATTATTAGTCACATGCATGCCTTAATGTCTTGAAAAGTTGTCACGTGTCTGTCGTGATTAGTCGGCGCCTTGGTCACTTTGGAGGACATTACATATTCTTTGGTTAGAGACTAACTTAGGCTAAGTGCAGATAGAAATGCGATTAAGTTCAAAATGGGTTAAAAGGCAACACTACATTCTCTGTTATTCGATATTTCTAACTTTCAATATTTTTTGTCAAACAATGAATCTCCAATGAACACTGTTTTAAATAAAAATAAATTTGCAAGAAAAGAATGAAAAATTGGTAAAACATTTTATTTTCAAAATTGTGAAAAAATAAAATTAAACAAATCATTCCATTAGGACCGTCTTGGCAACAAGAGAAAAACAGAAAAACACCTAACATGAAAATATATGCTAATAGCCTCGACATTTAGAAAGTGGTCGGTGCTTTCAAACGGAGATGACTACACCTCCGGAAATAACAATTTATCGAGTATGCATTTCAGCCCACGAGAAGTATCACTCGACTTCCCGTTGCCCGCGTCGCCGTACCGATAGAAGACGCTGCTGACTCATGCGCAGCACCATTAATCGGCACTTTCGACTCGGAAAAGCTCTGTTCAAGCCAGCCGTTGCGTCAGTTCGGGTGATGGATGTGTAGAATATTTGGAATGTGCAATAAACATGACTTAATTTAGAAAACAGCAAGCACTTTAATTTTTTAGCGAAAAAAAGAACACGTTGATATGTGACGCCAACAAAAAAATATGCGTTACATCTAACTTTTAGATTTGACTTTCAGATATAACGCATACAATAAAATAAAATTGCATTGTCTTCATTTTTGTGTTTTTTCAACTGGTGTACAAACGTCCGCCACAAAAAAATTAAAATTATCAGTTTATATCATTAATGCTTTGTAAAACGTTTCTTTATAACTAAAAAAATTTTGTATGTTTAGTTTTTTTTTTATTTATTAGCTTGTTGCTGGTACACCAGGTCTTTGTCTTGCCAAAAAATCGAATTGACAGTCACATGATAAGTGTTTAATTGACTCATAAAATTCTTTCGTACATTAGCGCTAATACCCCATTTGATTTTGCGTCAGAGGAATTCTTGGTGCAAGTGAAAATGATAAAATAAAGTTGGCCGGCCGTACAGGAAACTGATAAGGTCTCCGCGGCCTCCGTCATCGATTGTACAACCGGTAGCTGTCGCAATCCGTTCGTAAACGCGTTAGGAAGACCGCCGAAACAAGACGGAAAAAGATTGTCTTCCGTCATTCTCAGCTCGGAAATGGCTGACCCGGAGGACTACGACCGTGATGAGGTCGTCGCAAAGTGGGTTGACGAGGAGCTGGAGGACGACATTGAGGCGATTGATATCCAGCTGTGCCGAACTAGGTAGGCTCAAAGAATGTGTTTTTAGTGGACGCTTTGGACTGCTTTAGGTTGTTGAAGATTCTTCTGCACCTGGGACTGTCTTTTATCTTTTTGGGTGTCTGTGCCGGAGCACTGATCTACTCGTTTGCTCGAGGTTAGAATGTATTAAACCGGTCGGACATTTGGTCAGGAATGTTTAGGTGAAGCAGGCACGGGTCACCATGCTCTGGAGAGTCGCAACGCATCTAAAAATTTTACCATTAACGTTAATGAGTACTCAGCCACGGGATATTATCAAGTCACCCTGCGGTATCCCGACTACTTCAACAAACCTCACCCGTCCAAGGCAAATAACTCATTTTTATTGATATGTTGAAACATGTCTTTTAGATGCATCAAAAGAAGACAGAAACGTACTGGTACCAAAACAATCACGAACAAAAGCTAGTGCACAAGATCGATGAGAAAAAGATTGCTTACGTGTTTCAAGCGTATTCGTATTGGGTACAGTTGAACACTAAGGGAGATCCTCAGGTTTGTTTTCAAGTTAAATTTAATTAGACGTGTTAATGTGTTGTTGATTGCGTTTGGAACAGACCGGAAAAACGAAGACTCACTTTAGTGGCAAACTAATAAAACCAAAAATTTAAGTTGGTAAAGTAATTTTAAACTTGTTAAATTTGTGAACCTGCTATGCAGCATAAAACTATAAATTTAAAACACTTAAAAATGTATAATTTTTTATACAACTTAATTTTTTTTTTCAATTGTTGGTAACGAAAATAACATTATTTAAATTTTAATACAAAAAGTTTATTTAGAAATTAACGGGGCTCCGCGCGCTATTGCGCGAAAATTTGTTCCTGAAATCAGAACTGTTCGGCGCTTTGCACCTCACAATATTCAATTTTGTAATAGTTTCAACGCTGCGCGCCTCACAAACGCAATTTTTCGGGTAAACAAACACTCGGCGCTTCTTGTACACCTCTGAAAACAGCCCTCGTTGCGCGCCGCACGTGAAAGTGCAACAAACCTTGCAAAACTACAGTATGTTGCCCCTTACCAATCAATGACATCGTAATGTCGTTTTTGTTATGGACGGACACGTCTGGATTGTTCTCCTTCATTTACTAAAAGATCACATGTTTTGGTGAAAAAAGTTGAAATAAAGTAAATTAGTACTTTGATGTATGTGCTTTTTTTACGAAGTTCCAGGAAAACTGTTTATCCACTTGTTTTAGACTTGTCACGAGCGCAGCATTGGCTACAAAACCTACATCGCCAATCTGGGACTCGAATCATTGCACAACCCGCATTCCGAAATGGAGATCACAAAGAACGGCCGGAAAGTGTTCATTTATGACGGCGATCCACAACCGGCCAAATTTAATGGCACCGACGAACGCGCATTTCTTGTTCGCGCCTACGCCGACCAAACAAATGGTACGTGATTGATTTATTGCCCATTTCAATTTACATGAACCTATTGCATTCACATACCATTCGTATCAACTTGCAGGTGCTCTGCTTGGCTGGGACACTTACTTTGGCGCGACGAACGAGTCGAAGATTTACAAGACCGAGTATTGGTACGGTGACATGTTGCCGACGGCGTCCCCCGAGTCCGCGTTTGACTACCCAAAGATCTGTGAGCCAGGTTCGTAAGCTTGTTTGGGTAACTCCGATTCATATTGTGTAAATTCATTTCAAGGATATTAAATCGTTATTGCGACATTTACAACGACTATTACGTAATACAATGAAATTAACGATATCGGCTACAAGAAGGACACGGTGGGTACAGAGAGAAGGACAAAACAAAGGGTGGACATGGATCAGTGCTGTCTTATGTACAACAACATCAGTTTACAAACATAACCAAGATAAGGAAAAGAGTTAGAGAGCTGGACAGATTTGATCAGGATAGAATTGTTTAACTAGTATATTTTCGAATTAGTATATAGCGATACTTGTCGACACAAAAATCAGGCATGGGCTGGCCGGTTGTGGTTGTTTTTTTGACCTAGACCTCCGATTTGATGCGTTTCTCTTCAGGTTCGCCGAACGCGGAACCGTCGTTGGACTGTCTGGAGGTGGTACCGTTTCCGTGAAGAATCATGTCGAGTGGCGATGATGGGCATTTGTCATGCATCAATGGGCCGAATGATTCGATTGGCGATTGTGTAATCTAAAAAGCGGAGCAAGTTATGCACAAAACATAAGAAAGTGCGACTAGAGCAGAAGTACTGCAAGACTGATGGACGGCCGGATAAAAACTCCAGCAAAACCAATTTCATGTTCTTAGAATATGGAAGGTACTTACCGTACTCGGAAGAGCTCCAGTTTGTTGACGCAGTTTTGCGTAGCAGTCCTGACACCGCGGTTCATCAAACTGATTGCTGATCACCAGGAAATCGTGATGCCTCTAAAACAAAAAGCCAATAAAAAGCTGACGACAATTTAAATTAATACCTCACAAGTCTTGCAAAAAGTGTTTGACCTGAAGCTTGTCTCAATCTTGGCGGACGGCGAGCAGCAGTTGCTTCCACTATCGTCGTTTGATTGGCGACTGAACGGGGTCAGAGACTCTCGGACAAGAATATTCTTGGCTGAAAGCCGTTTCTGTTGGTTCGACTTGATGCGTTGCAGCTCGTACTCTCGCTTCCGGCGATTTGCATCATTTACGTTTCCGGCCAGGTTGATCACGTCCATCGGTGTCGGTTTAAAATCCTTTAGAATCTCGATTGATTTTATCAGATTAGACTTTTCCAGCTCCAAATGTCCGGTCCAGTCGTCCGTGGGCGACAACTTCATTTCACAAATAGGGCAAATTGCATTTCCCTCATTGTCAGTTTGCAGCTCTGTAATAAAGCATAAAATGAAAATTCGTTAACCAATAACCCGTTTGTTTATGTGGGTTCTTGTGACAAAGCCAAAGTAATTTGTTTAATTTTGAAGGAGTATTTTGCCAAGCGCCAATCAATAATAAGCGATAACTGTGGTAAATCTTTGTTGTAAGGCTTCTATAAGCCATAAAAACACTGCTTTCGGTATTTTGAAATAGCTTTTGAGAGAGCCAACAAGATGCTAATGAGGAAGTGTCGTTGTGGTCGTCATTCATCATCGAGTAGGCCGGCCTCGGCAAATTCCAACCTTCGCTCCCGACCCCTGCTTCACTCCAAAGCTTCGAACAAAAGCGATTCGCAGGCCAGTTGCAGTTAATTACGGTGATAAACGGCTTAATTTCACTACCGTATCCCGAACCTTTATGGCGCTGGAGACGGCTGCGAGCGGCGACTAATAAAGCGAGCGAGCAGGAAGCGAAAAGCCGCGAAAGAGGTCAAATTGTAGCGTGATAAATCTAGACATATTGCCGAACGTCAACGGGCCGCGGACTGTCGCTTCGATTGCGTAAGCGACAGATTGGCCGCCGGTCCGAAAGTCGGAGATAGAAGTGTCCCGAGCCGAGGAGGCTCATCGCCGGTCGAGGACCCGCGTGCGGCGCGGCGCCGGAGCCGACGGAAAATTTATGGCCCGGCTGATCAAATTCCTCGTCGACGCGACTTTTCCCAGTGCACTAATAAAACACTAAAAAGGGAAGAATAAATAAGCTCGCGGCGGAAACTTTTGTTTGTTGTGTGTTAATAAACAAATTGAATTTGAGTAGTCCCGAGAGACCGGAGATGT
Organism: Steinernema carpocapsae; assembly: GCA_000757645.3. Lineage (NCBI taxonomy): Eukaryota > Metazoa > Nematoda > Chromadorea > Rhabditida > Steinernematidae > Steinernema > Steinernema carpocapsae. The sequence continues at coordinate 161,494 of AZBU02000016.1, read as the reverse complement.
GCCATGAAGTTGCCTTTGAACCACGCCGCTCCCCGAAATGAACTCGTGTCAGGGTCCCGAGGGTCGACGGCATAAATTACTTGAGGAGCTGCTCAAGGATCCCAAAACAAGAATTTAACGGAAATCCGCCGGTCGGCCGCGCCTGCACCGCGGGTACGGTAGCGCGAAGTTCTCATTTCCGCCGGTTGTTAATTTGTTTCGCTCGGAGCACCGCGAAGGCCGCGGGCGGACCACGCTCGATTTCACCCTCGTATTGTGTTTCGGGTTTTTCCGGACGAGCGACAGACGTCCCGACTCCCTCCGCGCGCCCTCGCCGTTCCCACACCTCACAAAAGTTTACAGCTCTTCTGTCAACAATGTCTCTGGAATCGCTACCGTCTTCTTAGATATGCAAATTACTGGCCCGTGACCCGATCGCCGAGATTCTCAGGCTCTTTGGCGGGCCGCCGGTCTCCCCGAGTCCTCGAGCGACGCCTCGCCGTCTGGCGACTTCCGCGGCAAAAACACAGCGGCAAGCGCGGACTTGCCGTTTTCAAGCCAAAGGTCATTTCTCACGAGCTGAAGAAGATCGCAAAACAGTCATCCGTATTTCAAAGCTGAATCGCCTAATGTGGTTGCGCAGATTGCATCTTTCGCTTAATTAATTTGTCCGGTGCCTTGCAACTCCTAACACGGCGAGGACTTTGTCTCCTTGGCGACAGGTGCGATTGACTAGCAAATGACAAAGCAGGTCCTCTTCTCCGGCTACTTGAGGACACTGGACTCGGAGCTCGCAAAGTCCAGTTGCATCATGAGAGGGATTAGAGACCCCGCTTACGGTAGCTGCAGCTTTGATCGGTTCATGAACCATAGGGTGCCTCCAAAACGATTCGAAGAACTAATTTATGGCTGGACGAGCGAATTGAGACGGTCCTAACGGAGACAAAAGCGGTTTGTGTGTTCTTTCCGTTTTTGATTAGCCGAGCGCAGCAGGAAGTCTGCGAACGATGCTGCGAGCCATTCGATCTTCCCTCCTCATTTGAATCAGCCTCGGACACACTCACTAGCTTTTTTACCCAACCTCGCTCGTTTTATGTCTCTTATACAGGTAATTACAGTACACTTGTATGGAAGTAAAGTCAGTCCGTGAGCGACTGTGCAAATAGAGATGCGCGACGCAAGAAAGCAATTCGACTTTAGAAATTTGTTTGCTGACACATATACACGCAAATCTCTGTTTGTTCTCTACCGTATGCGGTATTGCCTAACGCCCTATGTCCGTGAAGCTTTTCAATGCGGTGAGAGGAGCCCTTGTTGCGCAGTCGATCGAATCCGGTCGGAGACACTGTCACAACATGCAGGATTGGGTGACTTCCTCGTCCCCCTGTGCTCAGCGCCTCCAAGTGTCGGTGTCCGTTTATGCTAATAGGGTACGCGCTCGAAAACGTCCGTGGCGCAGTCGCGCGCTCTTTAATTCGAACAAATCTTCCAACAACCCTTTGCCAGGTACCGCCGTTCTGCTACTGGTTGAGAAACGAGTGGGCAACAAAGTGAGTATTGGTAGAAAAAGTAAAGACGAAGACGACTGTTAACAGTGGGGGTGAGCGGAGCAAAAAAGAACTGGGAAAGGGAGTACTGCGGCTGCAGGTGACGGGGAGTCGGGAGAATGATTCTCTAATTGGGCGACTGCTCTAACACTTTTTTGGTTCCCAACAGGGAGCGCGACCGATTGAAAACGTTTTCGCCCAGTGGCCCCTGTTAGACAAAATAGTTCGGCGCCCAGCTCGAGCCTGACTGTACGGGAAAAGCTGCTTTCCCACTTGTTTGGTCAACAAAATGGTCAAGAAAATAGCACTCACTCTTACTCGGAGGTGAATCGACCGTCGAGGTTTGGCTGTCAGAGATCGAAGGACTGAGCTCTAAAAGCGTTAATTGAAAAGACGTTTCGATAAGCTTAGATATACCCATCCTGCCTTGAGGACTGTTCTGGACCTGCTGCTGAGCCAACTGCTGGAAGAGGTTCTGTTGCTGGAGGAACGTAGCATAATATTGCTGGAACTGAGGGTTGAAAAAAGTCTGGAAGTGGGAGATGTTCGGTGGGAAGACGCTCGAGGTGGTCGGCGGTGTAACCGTTGGAGGCATTCCAAGGAACGCCGAAGGGAATCCGGCGCCAAGAAGACCGGGAAACCGCTGCTTTTCTTTGTCCATATCGGCACCTGCAACAACTTTGATTGTTTATGGGGGAGTCAAATCAGGAGGAGGCGTTGTTTATTGGCAGATATAATAGAAGGAGGAGAAAAAGTTGGGGCAAAACAAACCAAAGGGGAGAGAGCACATTCGGGGCAGCGACATGGGACGAGGGCGAAAGACGCGGTGGACGACGACCGTACTGTATGTAATCTACTGAGGCTGCCTCCTCGAGTGGTGTGAATAAAGGGACCGGAGAAAGTGTCGTAAAGATAAAAGTTCTTCACGCTCTCCTCCTCGCTTCACAAAAAGCGCAAGAGAGGAAGTGGGCGTGGATGAGCAAAGAAGGAGACGAAGAAGAAGACGGAGAAGAGCGAATAAGACGTCGCGGAATGGGAGATGCTTGTGAAATGGCACACAACCGCAAATAAAGTCGATGCCAAGTCGATGCGGTTGTCGCAAAAAATTAAACCATATTAAACAGTTACGCCGACCAGATATTGTCTGATATAAAATTCGCCGATTCCACGACCACGTTGACACCACCTAGGAGACCGGAGCGAGCGGCCGCTCTAGCAAGCATGTTGATTATTTGTTCGGACAAAAGCGGAAAGTTTTGAGCAAAGAAAAGAATCGGAAGGGCGAGAAAGGCATCGCGAGATCACACACAGAGACACACGCACACAGTTAAGGACTCTCACTGCGCTTGTTGCTTTGACGCTGTGAATAGCTGTGCTGAATCATGCTCGTCACGGCCACCAGCTAAATTGTACAGTAAGTGTTCTGTTTTTTTTGGTTTTTGTTTGCGCCACAAGTCTCCTAAATTTTTGTAAAATATTGAGTTCAAACCGCCGTTCAGGGTGGACTTTGTAATCGCGATGCTCTTCAAAAGGTAAAGGTCATAAAAAAGAAATAAAGTTTTAAAGAGCGGCTAGGTTTTCAAAGGACAAACGTACTTTATTCCAATTTGAGACGTTTAGAATTTGGTCAACCGTTCTAATCCCAAGCGAAAGTTTAGATGTGAACCGTATCTGCTCGGAGTGGTGCGCAGGTGCAAATCAGAGGCGCGAGACGACGAACACGTCTTGCAACAAAACTGAGGGGCGTTGCTAATAAATTAGAGCGGACATATTTGTCATGCAGCTGCTGTCGCAACACCATACAGGGAGGCAAACTGAGTGAGGAACGAATGAAAGGTCTAAGAGACGATCGCACAAGAAAGACAGTACAGATCGCCGATAGGGGCAGATACTTAAGCATATGCAATAAACTAGACTAATCAAACAGACTAAAGGCGGTTTCTTTGCCTTTTGCTTTAAAGTTTTTGAAAGGTGATTCAAAACTGAGTAAAATAACTATTCAAATTCAAAAGTTGGCTTGCTTACAAATTTCAACCTTTTGAAATTTAAATTTTATTGTCAATTTTTTAAACGCTTTTCAAAATAAAACAAAAAAAGATTTTTTAATGTTAATTACAAGAACTAAATTGTTATTCAAACACTTATAAATTGTGTTGTTCCAGGTTATAAAAATAGTGAAACTGAACACTAACAGCTTCACCGTAACCCAGCTTCAAACGCAAGTGTGAATGAAACTGGCTATTCATAGTCACCTAGCTCTACTCCCAGAGACTGGTGACTATGAACCCATTTCGAGTCAACCGCAAACTCTCTCGCTCTCTGCTTGCCGCCGCAAACTCTCCATGTTCTTCCACGCAAGCCTCATGGAAAGACACGCACTCTAAGTAGTGCCGGTTCGGCTGACGAGTCGGTCTTAACAAAGGCGGAGTTTCTTCCGCTGATTGGACGAATCTGCTGCCGAAAGGTGTTCATAGTAGACCGGCGAAAGACTGTTTACTGTGCCCAGTTGCAGCTGGAAATCTTCTGTGTTCACTTTTTGTGCAAAAATATTCGATTGTTTCACGGAGGCGCAGAAAGACATAAAACGGCATCAGCGACGCCACCACCACCTGCTCAAGCCGCCGCGATTGCGCCGTAACATTTACATAAGTAAACTGTCCAAAGCACCTTCTTTCGGATTTGACGGTGATCAATACGCGCCTATTTATCGTAGTCAAACAATCGTCAAACAACGCCTCTTTAGCCTTGTCAGGGTTTATACTAGTTTCCTGACCAAAAACTCACCGAACAAGAAGCTTTCCCAGAGGCTTAACTTATCTCAAACATTAAATCTGTGGTTTCCTAAGCTCAACAATTAACACGTTTTTTTCTACCACAAGTGTCCTGTCTTTTTCCCTCTACTGCGCATCTATAAACAATAAAAGGAACAACGAGTTAAGTGAATAACGCGATTTACGTCTCAGCGTGGTCGTTAGATGTAAATGCGCGAATTATGTTTGCCTTCGGCGCATTATGAGGAGGCGAACAGGCAATTACAGTACCGGCAAATTGGTAGTTCGACTCGTTCGGTGGGAATCGGTGACAAGAACTCTCGCTTCGCCACCTTATAATCATCGGTTGTTCCTACTCCTTCTGCTCTCCTTCTTTTGCTCCCCTCGGTGCTGCGAAGAACCTATTTTCGCACTCCGTTGGATTCAAACACGATAAACGCTCCGCAAAATGACTTTTCCGAATTTGGTCACACACCAAAAACGCTTTTGCCGTTTGCGTTTGGCTACGCGAAAAGGTCAATTCAGAATGCTTGCTTGTTACTGTACACAGAGTGGCGGTTGGACGTGCGCTCCTCTGCTGCCACCTCTGCTTCCATTCGTCATCGATGACTACATAGCGAAGCGAAACCCAAACTTTGGACGCGAAAGTAGAGGTGTCGAGCAGTTTATTGTGAGAATTAAGTGGAATGATTAACAATGCTTCTTTCCAATTTTACAAACACGCGATCCAGCCACACTACTTGCGTCCCAAACTTCCGAAGAGCTGCCGGCCTTACGATTGCACCTGATCGGTTTTGGGCAATGATCAAAAACACAAAACAGGTTTTCTCGTCTTAAGAAAACAGAGAATATGATTACTGTAGATCTGCTATCTAACTTCCGGCAGTCGCTTGGTCAATGTTGTGATTACTTTACGACGAAGTGTCGCCGTTCGGAGCGACGCGCAGACAACGTCCGGCGGAAAACAGTCGCGCGCCACAAGAAGAGATTCCCACAAGTGTATTAAAGTATACGGCACCGTAAAAGTGTACAACAGATTTGGAAGTTGCAGTGCACAACAATCACTACTTATCCTGTTGTGTCCGTCGCACACTCGACCGCATATTGTCATGGAAATTGCGCAGCGACCCGGTTAGAATCCATAAATTAGACACAACGCGCATAGGTAAACAAAAGTCAAGTCAAGGGCAAGCGTTCTCATTACGGTTTTTGTGTAAACCACTTCCCTTAAAATTAAGAGTTACTGGCAAAACGGAACTCAAGGTTTGTATGCGTTTTTCTTATACTAACGCTTGCACCAGTTTCAATAACTTTTGCAGCTAAACTTTTGATTTATCCGGTACCAAAACGTTTTAAAAAGTGGAAAAAATTTAGCCGTTATAAATATTTAAAAAACAAACATAAACAAAAATCTATTTACAGGAAAAACTAAACCAAGAAAATTTAATTATTATAAATGTTGTTTCCGTGCTCATAAAAATTTCCGAAGAGCTTTTTTTACCATAACATTTTTTCCTTTTTTTTATTATAACGATTTCAACATTTGTTGTGAGTGCGTTGCCAGTTTATGACTAAAAATTTTTTGAATATTTTAACCAAAATTTTTTTAAGTCCTTAGATAAAATACAGGAAGTTTCTACAATTCTTTTCCCGCCGGGTTAGCATCAGTTTTTAACACGTTGAAACAAGTCGTTTTGTCCTTGCCGAGGCAGAACGCAAAAGAGCCAGCACTCCGCAAGAGGCTGACCTTTTGCTGATTTATTATTGTAAGTTTGGCGAAGAGTGTGTGAGCAATGCTTCTAAAAAGTCAGATAGGCAAATGGAAATGCCGGGCACAAGTCGGCTGCAGACAGTGTGGAGCTTGGCATTTTGGGAACCAAAGAACGCGCGCGCAAAAGCGCTTCTGTGGTTACGCTTTGTACTTATTTGTTAAGTTCAAAAACAAGCCACCGACCGTGATGACTACGTTCGCGGACGGGCGGTGGGGACAACCTTGAGCACACAAATTATGGAACGCGCTTCTTTACAGGGTGTTTGCCCAGCGCATGCCCATTAACACTTACCGACAATGACGACTGTACCGTAGCCGGAAACGATTCAAAAAGAAAGGCTAAAGCTGTAGGTTTGATACTCGACAGTAGACACAAAAGACAAACACAGCTTTGGTCCATTCGGGCTTTCCATCGTGTAACTGCAAAAGGCTTCTACTAACCCAATCCAGTAGCGCAGCTGCTGGTTTTAACATTTTATGTTGGTTGTTAAAAAATAGAATGCTCCAAAAACAACGGTCTCAGATAAACTTTGTTGTACGTTTGCAGCCAAGTTTTTTCCGGCGTCGCTCGTCAACTCGAAACATTTTGCCGTGTCCTAAAGAAACAGAATTACTGTAGATCTGCTAACTCGGTTTCAGCTGTTCCGTTCTTTAAATCGCTAGCTATCTCGTTGTTTGACTGAGCAGGAGCAATGTCGGTCAAACAAAAAATTTCTATTCTTGACGCCGTCCACAGCTTGTGCATTTTGTCTTCAAACACAAATTTTTCCCAAAGGATTGTGTTTTCAAAGTCTTTTTCGCTCATCACCAACTTTCCTAAATATATTTTTCACTTTAATGACATTAATCTGCAAGTTTTCATACCAACAACAGCAAACCGTAACCTGTCACATTTCTGACAACAAGACTAACGTCGGTTGTGAAGTATTTGGGGGTCAGGTAGATTCCCGTGTTATCACAGAGCGCAAAGCTTGGAAGGTCGCTCGAACTGCTCTGCAAGAGATCAAATTAAATAATTTGAACAACAATGATGAATACAAAAGACGGTGCTCTTTTTTCGTTGCGAAACATGTTGCGAAGGATTTTTCTTTTGAAGGAGTAAATTTGAGTGTCCAGAAAGATATTCAGATTGCCCATGTTATCCACGTTGTTGTGAGTCAGTACGAGGTGACTGACATCTTAAGGTCTGAAGCCGTGGGAAGCAAGACCTAAACTTCGATATTTTATTTCTTGCACGCTGCAATTTTTTTAGAGTTTAAAGGGCTACTTTAGAGCGTCTATTATTGCGCATAATTTTTTGTTTTGGTTTTTAAGTAGTACTTTGTTCTAAACCCCACTTTTACTAGCGGTAGTTAAACGTTTTGAAATTATATTATTCTTTTACTGTTTAAGCTGTTAAAAGCTTTTTAAAAATTTTTTTTTGAATTTTTTATGCTTGCGATTGGGGTTAGACACAACATAAGCACTAAAAAATTGCATGTCTAGTTGCACGCTATTTTGAATAGTGTTTCTAATGTTTTCAAATTAACAAAAGCTTTTACGACTAACCTCCCAGAACCGTGTTTTTGAACATGGCCATTCCAGTGTCGACCAAAATGTAACACTTTTCCCTTGTTGTAATCTTTTATTCAGAATTAAAACTACGGTGGATGGAAACCTTAAACTTTTTGTATTGTCTTTTTGAGTTTCAATTCTGGGGGCGCTCATACATTTATTTTTTATTTTTGGTCGCATCGATTCTCGTGATCTATGATAGCTACGGAGCTGCGGTTTAGTGCATCGTGACTGTCACGCCCAGAGCTTTCAAACGAGCATACGCTTGCTATCAGGCATGCCCAAAAATGTGGATTTCCAAAAGTTGATTTTGTCGCGTTTTGTTTCTGACAAAAATTAGCGACATTTCAGACATTTTGGACATTCTGCCTTTTATTTTTTATACAAGCCCCTTTGTCAAAACAGTGAATGCGTTACTTTGTGCAGGATAATCTGGAGATTCAGAATGTTCTATTGGATTACCTCCCGATGCCATGCGTAGCCGGAAAAAGTGGATTTTAGACGAAAAAACCCCGCCTCAGCCAAGCTTTTTTGTGTGAAGCTCTGTGGCTTTTTAAGTCTTTGTCCGGGTCGGTTAGCGGTGAGCGGTGGCGGAGCCACCGCGCGTTTCTCGCAGGCGGAAGCAAAACGTCAAAGCCGCCGAGGCTTGCTTTCGCGCAAAGTTTTCCGCAGGCGGAAGCGTGGCGGTAAAACCGCCGCGCGTTGTTTTCCGCAGGCGGGAGCAAGGCGCCGAAGGGCGCAATCAACTCAAATCTGGCCATTCAATTTTAGTAAAATGCGTTAAAAATCTTTTGAAATGCTGATTTTGCACTCCATAATTTTTTCTGAAGTCAAAAATGAATAAAGAAGCCAGATGGGAGTGGATTCGCAGTTTATTGAGGTTATTTCCAAGCGTGTCTAGATTTCAAAGTATCCCAAGTGCTCATTCCGAGCTTTTCCAGGTTTTAAATTACGACATTGAAATCTCAAATCCGTAAGATTCTTGCAATTGTTAGATTGCCCCCAAGAGTAAATATTTGAAACACAGTTTGACTTGCTTGTAGTAGTCGCTTTCAAGACTGATGTTGCCATAAATGATGGGAATAATGGTAGGCCCACTGTAAGGACCGAACCGAGGATCAGGAATTGGGAGGTAGACGGTGTTGAATGACAGGCCATTGAAGTTTGTGTTTTGGAAAGGAAACGGGAAACGCTTTGCTCTGGGCGAACGTTCGTATTCTAAAATAGGCCATTAAGCAACCCTTAATCATTCCACCTCTAAACAGTTGAATATCCTCATGCCGCTTGCTTGCCAAAGTAAATACGCTTTACAGGAATAGCACGAACTTACTATTGGGTTTAAACTGCAGTTTAGGAACAAATGGAATTGCCAAAATAAGCGAAAATTGAGCGGACATTCCATTCTTCTGCTTTAAACGGTGAAGTGGCAAAAAATCAACTGAAACATTTGTTGCTTTTTTTAAAATAAAGATACATACGGAATTTTGAAGCAGCTAAGGCCGAACTAAGGATGAGGACAAAAAACTTTATTGCAAACCGATTGAAGGAAGCAGAAGCAGATGACCCCACGTTTGCGATCAAACTGATTACCTGTCTGGTCGGTTGTCACTGACTTGTACTGAGTGTCAGAAGACAAACACAAGTTGTCCCGGAGTGCCAAGAAAAGCTGTGCGCAAAGTGAACACCTAGAAAATCGCTCGCTTTTGGTTTGAATTGGGATGAACCACTCTACGGCAAACATGTCGCGGCACAAAGCTTGCTTTTTTGGCATTTTTGAGAATGCTATTCTTGTGCAAGTAATGAAACCTAATGTTCCGAATTGCAAATTTTTGAGAAGTTAAACATTTTGATTACGCTTAGCTACTAGCTTATTGACTAAAAAACGGTTTTTAGCAGAACTGATGGGACGTTTGTAGCTCAAACTGGAAAAGACATAGACAGTTCAGTTGGGTCAAAGTCTAAATTTATTACTCTAAATTTTGCCATTTCACAAAATATGTGAAAAAATTAAACAATTTTCAGTTCACACGTATAGTTTTACTCAATGACTTTTTTGATCCATAAACTAACTTTGTTCGTTTTGTGCTGCGATAAACTCAATGGATTCGCCTTCTCAAATGATTCTCATCATTCAAAAAGCCGAATGCGTGTTTAAAGAAAATGCTATTCTCTGGAAATGTGGGAAAAACAAGAAAAATACTTTGGAGACCGTTTTGGCCAAGTTGAAAGAAATAGTTGGAGACAAACGCGTTGGTCTATTTCATGGCCGTTTAAGACTGGAGTTAACTTCTCCTGGAGGCTTATGAATCTACACTTGTTCCTAGCAATAAAAAGTACCTTTTGTCCTGATAAGACAATTCGTCAAAACGTGAAAAAAAAACGAAGAACGCTAAGCGGTGTAAACTCGTCCGAAATTTGGAAATTAACGAAAATAACTGTTTCTGTATAAAACAATGCCTGAAAAACATTGGTTTTGGTTATCTGGCTTTGCGATCGATTGCTCTTTGTTGCCACCCTGTTATAAGAAACACGACTTTGGAAGTTCGCTTCTTCCACCTAGTAAGTGTTCTTTTTCTACCTGGTAGGACACCTTTAAGTAAAACATTCTAATTTTTAGTTTTGTATCTAAATCTAAGCAAAGGAAAGCAAAAGATCTCTTTAATCATTTCAATTGTTGAAGATGTCGAACATAACAGGGAAGAATTCAGACAGAGGATTGACAAAAAACAGTTTGGGTATAGCCTATACGTATTGCCCTATTTCTTAATTTCTCTTTTTTAGTGTCACTGAAATTGTTCACCTCACAAAGCTCCTTAACGGACGTCGAATCAACAGAATTCGATTGATTGGATGCGGCCATTTTCCTACAAATACGTCATTTTGGGAAGCAATGACTGGGGTCACATCGACATTGCTATGGCACTCTTCATCAAACATCGCTTTAAGGTGACCACTATAACATGTCAGGATCCCGTCCTACTCGACTTTGAAGTAAAGTATTTAAAATCAGTTGGAGTCGAAACTCCGGCCTGTACGGACATGACAGAAGCTGAGCAAGACATTCCAGAGGGAGAAATCGCCTTTGCCTGAATGATTTGTCCTTACCCAAGAGTGCTGAACAGCTACCTCTGGGCTAACAGACGTCAAATCAAGCAATTAATTCTTATTACTAACGACAACTTTTATTAAAAAATGTGGAATCTTCAAACAATGAGCAAGAAAAACGCATTAATCCCTTTATTTATTACAATGGCCAGTGCTGCAGGTCTGACAACTTTTTTTCAGCCCAGCAGCATTTTAAAAGTTGTCGTATTGATGGTATCTTTAGCTGGAGCTTTCTATTTGACAGAAAACATTCTGTGCAGGGGTTTGGATAATGTACGAATCTTCAGTGCAACGCTAAAGTTTCTTGAGAAAGCCGAGAAATTACCGTTTAATCTGTCATGTAAATTCGTATCAGTTGTCATTATGATGTATGTATCCTAATAATTTTCTTTCATGATTAAGCAATGTGAAACCAGCTTATTGCTGAGGAAATCTAAGCAACGGTTGCAAAATTGCCTACAATAATAAAAGTTTTGTTTTTGCATGTGTTAATACACAAAACGCATTCTAACATTTTTTTCAAATCATTAACGTCTTAACGTTAAAGTAGTTTACATCAGCTGATCATGCTATGGCAATAAAGCGCGACAAGCACGGAAGCTAGTCTGCGTATTGCCTAAGTGCCCTGGTGTGCTTTGGTGCACTAACCTTGGGCATTTTGGATACGTTTTTAAGCTTAAAGCACCATCTAAATTAGGTTTTAAGAATAACGCGCAAGACCCCCCTTTGCTTTTTGAAATTGCTTTAAAGTGCAAAGCAAATTTGATTGTGCGATATTTGCTCGATGGGACATTTGCACGGAGTTTTGAAAAGATTTGTTATTAGCCTTACTGGTTTGATCTTGTACCTTATTATATTTACAAAACTGTAACTTCAAGCTTCAATTTATGACGAAAGTTTTTTTTGGCATTACCGCGAAAGACCATAGCGCAAGCAGTTTAGTAAGAGTTTAGTGTTTGGCTGTGGATCAGTTTCTTATAGTTTCCAGCTTAAAATCCTATCCCCGCTTTCTGTGGAACTGTCGCTCCCAGTCTACACACTCCGCTGCCAAGCCTTCGGCGCGGGAATCACATTGAACAATGTCCAAGCCTAAGTCTAAAATGCTCCAGAAGGCCAGCCGCAGCCTACTATCCCCGTTGAGTCGCAGCCTCGAACCTACTATCCCCGCTGCGAAGCGGTTTCGCCTTAAATATCTTATTGATAAATGTCAAAGCCTAAGCTTATTTGAACCTGGCAGTCTGTAGTACTATGCCGCCTAGAGCCTAAAGCTAAACACACAAAAAAAGGTTTTTTTTCATCAGAAAATGCAATAAATTAGATAATTTAGAACACTCCGGGCAAATGTCGCACCGGGCGCCCTAGCAATGATTGTTTACAATAGTGTCCGTTTTCCCACATAATTGTTCCACTCAAACAATTTTGTAAGTGCTTTTCATATATGTAATTTCAATTTTTTATTTAGACGATTTTCTTTAGATCTTAGTCTAGTCACAAAAGTCAACAGTAACATGTGTTATTCAGCCATCCCCGTACAAATGCGCTACTTAAACCGCGTTTTTCTTAAGCGCTAGAACGTGTGCTTTTCTGTTTTTTGGAGCTTTTGAACACACAGCTATTGATTTAAATTTGATAGCTGCAACTTTCCAACACGTTCAAAAACCCAACAATCAAAGCAATTATAATTATGGTAAAATACAAACACATTGCGTTTTCAAAGAATATAGATTCTGAGACGGGAATTGCAAAAGCTTTACTAACTGAAGTCAGCCCATAAATCTACTTAAAGTAATTTACACAACAAACGCAGGAACTACTATGCTCGTTATTCTCTGTCGACAGGCCTTTAGAGCTTCATGGCAAGGTTGTCAAGTAACTCGTTGATCTTCACCAGAATTGACTAAACCCGCTCATTTCTATGTGTCGCAACTTTGAAGGTTCCCTGTCAGCTGCATCAATCCAATGTGGAAATGGCACATCTCGAGAACGCAGACAGAGGTACTGATCGCGCGACCGAACGTTGGACAAATAGTGGTGTTCTAGTGTTACGTTGGCGTGCGACTCCTGCTTGCTCTGAATTTGTCCTGGTTCCCTCTGATGGGTGGGGTGATTAGTTCAGCGGCTGATGTAGCCGAAAACCAATGGATACGGAAGTTCACGGGGCTTCAGCCAATCTCTGACAACGACCCGTTCTGGAATCAGCTGTTTTCGTACAATTACTCAGTCGATGACGAGAACGAGTAAGCATGCAGTCAATATAATTTAGACTTCAGTAACATATTTCCAGAGAGATCATTCCGACTTTTGAAGATGCTGTCAATGACGCCCTGCAAGCGCTTATGTACAATACGGAAACGACGGGTAACTTCGGAGCTTTAATTCGCGTTTTTCTGCGCAGGGCGTCTGAATTGAACACGTCTGAAATATGTGATAAGTAAGCGCAAGCTAATGTACGCTGAATATAACAATCCTTTTTACAGCAAGATCTTTCTGTGGCAGATGGCCAACGCGTTAATGATCATTAGATATGTCTGCAAATTTCTGACTCAGAGATTGAGCGAAGCGGAGTTTGTCAAGGCGTTTTCTTCAAAAGAGTTTGGTAAGTTCTAAGCAAATTTCTCCAAAACGTTTTTTTATAGTTTGCTTCGTCATATATATCAAGCTCGAAAACGCTTTTATGTTTTATCACTAGTCATAGCTGCAATTTTATTTGTGCGAAAACGCTGTTTCATCTATATTTGTTTTTCAGCTGACACAAAACGAAAGGAAGCCGTCGAAGAACCAGAAGAAATCTGTTGTGCACACCAATTCTACAATGTGATCTTATCAACAATAGCTGAACTTCCGGTGAAGTGAGTGAATAGTTGCCATCATTGACATAAATGTAAAGATTTTTTAGCGAACACACCAATCCAGTGCACATGGAATCAGTCCGCTGCACGTTGGTAATTCTGGGTCGTCAACTCTTCACAGACAGCATCGACGTCACCGATGGATTCTGCAGCTACATCTTATCTCAGGGACCCGAACAAAACGTGGCACTGACAAAAGCACTCTTGACCAATTTCGTTCTACACAACAGTCCTCTTCCAGGACTCAAAAAGTCGGAACCTGAAAGTGTGGTGATCAGTCTTGCTAGTAAGTACTCGACGTCAAAAAATTAATATCCACAACGTCTCAGCTTCAATGTGGTCAATGCTACAAACAGTCACCGGGTATGACAACCCACCAACGGAAGAAGAAGACCCAGAACAAACTCTTGGTAGCCTCAGTTGTCTTTTGCTCTTGACACTGACTTGTCATCCATGCAAGCCTGAGACCCAAAACAACGTTAAGGACGCTCTCGCTGTTTTTCTGAATGCTCAAGGTAAGTAAAGCCTATCAATTTTGTTACTATGGTAAACATTCAGAAGTTTCCGCTTGCTCAATAGACGTTATCACGTTCAAGGTGGACTACAGTGCTCTGTACAATCGTTTGTGCTGCACAGTAAAACAGCAACCTCCGATGCTTCTTTTGTACACGCTGCTCCACAAGAATAGCGGCTTTAGAAACTACGTTTTGTCAAGAATAAACTTGGAAAACTTGGTAAAACACGATTTTCAAAAACTATTACAATTTATATTTAATAGGTAGTACCAGTAATAAAGGTCCTTAACGCGGGCCCGGACAGCACAAGCGCTACGTCCCACCATCTGTACCTGTCTCTGATTGTGCTGTTAATCTTGAGCGAGGACGAGTTCTTTTGCAAGGTTGTTCACGAAACGGTATGTTTGCGACAATCGATCTATCATGACCTACGCTTCGAAGGTATTGTCTAATGTTACTGTTTCAGATATTGAACAACGTGGACTGGTTCAACACGGAAAGACCCCTTGGAGAAATCTCCCTTGGTGGACTGATCACCTTGGTAGTTGCGAAGACCATTCAAATGAACACTATCAAGACCAGGGTAACATTAACTTGCCCGCATTCAATCTTTTTTTTTGGTTTTTAGGACCGCTACCTCCACACGAACTGCCTGGCGGCTCTTGCCAACATGTCGTCGAGTTTTAAGCAACTTTCTTCCTACGTTTGTCAAAAGCTCATAGGGTTGCTGGAGACTATGACCAAAAGACATGCGAAACTGATTGAGCACATGCGAGCAAATGCGGAGAATGAGTTGACGGAGACGCAAAACAACAACTATGTAAGCAAAAATAAAAAGCCGTTAAGAATGCAAACTATGCTTCAGCATCAGGACATTACGGCATTGGAAGAAGGTATTCGCACTGTCCTAGAAATGTGCAACAGCTGCCTGTCCAACAACCTTCGCAACAACCCTCACCTCATCTACACCATCCTCTACGAGAGCTCTTTGATGCTTTCAATAACCATCCCATGTTTCAAGACCTTATTGGAAACATCTCCGCGGTACACTCATTATATTTTAATATTTTATATTTTGGTTTATTTATTAACTTGAGCTTTTTTAAATTTAATTTAAGTTTATTAACTTAAGCGTTTTAGGTGATAAATCACTTTGCATCTCGAGTGCAACCTGTTGCTAACGGCAGCGTAGGCGAGGTGCTCGACATAATTTAAGGCTGCGATTCAGTGGCCGACAGACCGACTGAAAAAGTTCCCAGATCTCAAGTTTAAATATGTCGAGGACGAGAACACTGTCGAATTTTTTGTTCCTTACGTCTGGCGTCTGGTGATCGACGGTGCGGGAGTGTTCTGGGATCCCGATACCATCAAGATTATTGGGAACTAGTTTATTGTACATACAAAACATATAAACCCTTTTGTTAATAACCCACATATTCCCTATCTGTGATATAATTAAGTACTTTTCCGTCTGCTTTTCAAGTATTTGCTACATTTTCATAACTGTTTGAACAAGTCATAAATATTCTTGAATAAATATTATTCTTAGCTCAAAGTGTGTTGCACGTTGCATGTTATTTCGCTAGTGCGCTGCGATTCGAGAAATGTACAAAAATGTCGTTTTTCGGTGAGCCTGTTATCTGCACATGGTAATCACATTTGATCCCATCTTTGCGCACTGTTCACGCAAAGCGACATACAGACCTGGAAGAAGAGTTTGATTTTGATCACGCAGTCAGTCAGTATCTCGGCCAGCGTGCAAATGATGTTGCCGCTCACCGCTTTTGTCTTGTGGATTCTGTCCGTGTACGTGTCGTATCCAGTCGTGAGAACGCTTGTTGCTTTTTCGTGGGCCGTAATTGTTTATTTCCTGGTACCGCTGGTAAGGCGACCGGATCTCAGCAAATTTAGATTGCGATGGACCGGTGCGTTTGGGTTACTTGGTGCTATATTGGTGTAAACAACAAAATTAAACTCAAAAAGCGCTATGGGCATTTACAACACACGCATCTATAGCACACTCTGTCGAGACTTCTTAACGATCGAAATACAAGGCAACTCAGCAGAAATCAAGGAAAAAACTTGTTTTTGGTCTCTTAAAATGCGACATAACACAGTTCTGTTGTCAAAGTCCAAAATTTAATAATGTTTTCATGATACATTCATGCAATTTGCATTCATTTTTGTTTTCAAACAAATCCTTTTGTGGACGCAAATTTTGACCCAAACTGCACATCTCCACCTAACACAAAAGTGAAAAACAGGTTTTGTCGTTCGAAGGTCAGTTGTTTTCCGTTAACAAAATTTTAGTTTAGTGTTTGAGCACGCCTTAATTTTGTTAAGTATACTTCGTATAGTTGTGTTTTACTGGTCAGTGGAGGCACCGATGGCATCGGCAAGGCATACATGTTCGAGTTGGCCAAGCGAGGTCTTCGAAAATTTATCATTATTGGAAGAAATGAAAAGAAGCTGAAGACGTTAGAGACGAGCTCGGTAGAATTTACTCGTTGATTTATTTTCAAGTAAGCTATTTCCAGGAAACTTGTATGGCGACTGCTGTCGGAAGACCTACCTCTTTAATTAAAAATATTTAAATTTTTAATTGAGTTAAACCAACCTCAGCAGACCCAATATAGATTTGCGGAGCGGAAGCCGTTTGTTATCACTACGGAACATTTCGCTCGCGAGGCTATGCCCACGCTTGGGGTTGTGACCACGACTACTGGAGGCTTCAACCATGATATACAGGTTGAATTATATGTTCTGACTAAAAGTTACCACAAATCTATTAGTTTTTACACGTTTCCATACTTGACAATTAACTTGACAACAATAAATAGAAAATGGATTTTACTTATGGTTTGCTAATGTTAAAATTTATATGTTTTTAAAGGACAGAACACGATTTGAAAGTCATTTGATAAGCTAAAAAATTTTTGTCAATTTTGAAAAATGTTTTAGAAAATGACTTGTTTGAAAGAGTTCACTCGTATTTGTCGCTTTTAAAAACTAAAGGTGTTAAAATGTCTCCATCAAAAACTGTGCAAAACTGTTGGAAACAAACAAGGTTACGTTTCAAATACCAAAGATAGAAAAAATCACCAAACACTTGCAATTCCTTGCTTAGCTGTTCCTACATTTTCTATTGAAAAGACCTTGACCGCCATATTCGGAGAGTGCCTCGAAGGCTTCAACCGTGCCATGAATCATGGTGCATGGTGAGAGATGGCCGCGTGTGCCTGACATTTAATAACTGCGACATTTGCATAGCCGCTGCGTCTGTTGTACAAACGCATGAACAAAAGAGGTCGACGTTTTGCACTATCGGAAAAACAAGCATCTCACTGTCCCTGGTAGCATATACTTTCACATCTACCCATGTATTTTCTTGCGACAAGATTAAAACTGTGTCTGTCAACTAGACAGGGAAAACCATGTGTAAGAAAGTCAGAACCCGCTAAACAACAAGGTCCCACTTCTAATTTTGCTCCTCACTGTGTCTCGCAACTCACCGCGTGTCGGACTGTGTGCGTCTTTCCTCGCCGAGTTGCTTCCTACTTGCTTCTCGCGCGTATTTGCTAGCGCGTTGTCGAACATCAGAGATACCTGAGTATTTGCGGCCAAGCACTTGTGTACATCCCTTCCTCATCATCGCTGTCTCCACTAGGGTTTAACTCTCCCACGTTACCGTTCCACACGGCTACCGTATTTGCATAGCTTCACAACAACACTCCAGTCGTATCCTCCTCTCGCCCTTCTTCTTGTGCTTTTCCTTATGACACCGGTGACCTAGGCTGTTTAAGGGTGCTTTCAAGCTTGAAACCATGTCCTGTAAATCTGTTCAACGCAATTTCAATAATATTTTGAGAATGGTTATAATGAAAATAGTATGTACGGCGTTTGGGCTTTTTTGAATTTTTGAGCAAGATATTGAGCTACGGGGACAATTTCTGATGGGGAAATTTCCAATATTGCACATTTTCGAACCTGAAGAAAAAAAAACGAAAAAGTGCCCTTTCGTATACAAAAATACTCTGCTTTCAATCGACTCCTTTGTGTTATAAATATCTCTGCTGGGTACCTGACCATCACTGATAAGCGAACAGAAAGCACGTGCATTGTTTATGCCACCTCGTCGGCCATCGTAGCAGATAAACCAACGGTTTAAAATGTCAATCTGCGCGTTTTTCACTATGTGGCCTCCCAGCCAAACCGGCGAGGAGCGCGCGGCGGTCTTATCAGTGCCAAACCGACAAACCACTTCATACGTGTGCATATGTCTTATTTAGCATTTGAGGGAAGCTGGCTTTCCGCACAAAACCGAACGGAACAATATGCTCCACCGACAGCCAGCTCGACTGCCTGTCGGGGGCTCCGCCGTCGCGGATGCTATTGTACGGACTTCCGCACAAGCGGCAAAAGGTCTTTAAGACGCAGAAGTCACCGGACGACCGCCGCCGTTCGAGCGCGCACAGGGGCGGTCCAGTCGCGGCATCGATGTGCGCCGTTTTGTCTGTTGTTCGGCGAATTCAGTCAACCGTATTAGGTGTCTCGAAGACGGTTCTCTTCCGCTATTTGCGTACCAAAATAGCTTCTTGGAGCTGCTCAGTCTAGTCCTCTTTCTGATTGGTTATCGTCCTACCTGGGCAATATTAGAATGACTTTGAGAGATCTAATACTGTCAGGTAAAGACGATAACCGAAAAGCAAGCCCTAATTACTTGAATACAGTAAGTTACTTAAATTAGTGTCTTTTGAATACCTTTGGCAAACACAATTTTAAAAAGGACATGTTTCAAGTTTCAAGGTAACAAGGTAAAAGAGTTTAAATTTAGTTTTTAAATTTAACGTAAATTTTTTAGATATATTCATAGATAATGATTTGTAATGAAGCTATTTCAGTTTTTCCCCTTATCAATCATGATTTAAACTGCGATGCTTTGCATGACATGCTTGTAAATGAGATGATAAAGACCAATTGATGAACGTACAATTCGTGCGTAAACATTGATAATTTCCTGTCAGTAGACAACAAAAAATGCTTTTACTACCAAAAACAATTTTGTAACCTTTAAAATTCAAATTCCATTTTTTACCACAACCTATTAACTTGAGGTCGTAAAGATTTAAGCAAAAACCGCGTAATTCGAAAGAGGGCACAATAAGATGCGCTTCCTTTTAGAACCCTTTTTAAAACAAAAAAAAATTTTATGTTGTCATTTCACAATATACAGGTTGACCAGATATGCGCAGTCTTCAAGTTTAATCATTTGATTGCCATAACTGCTGTCAGCGCACTGGCTTCGTCCGCTATCTAACTCGTTTTGTCCTTTTTTGGCATAGCAAAGGCGATTTCAACGCTATTTCGGTAGCTTTGTCACCTAACGAGTTTCGAAAATCATAGTGAAAAGGCCCTATTGCGGCAGTCTATAATTTTGAATTTGTTGTGTAGTATTGAACGGTTGCGCCAGCCTAGGTGGCTGCATTCCTTCATTAACGCAGTATTATCCAGCAAATTCCGCAACCTCATGCAGAGGCAAAAACTTTTGTAACCGGTGATATTTATTTAAGGTAACCGTTGCCTGCAAGTGCTCTTTGTGCGCTATCAGGATACGTTTAGGAGATTGGGATTTGGGTACTGAAAAAAGGCTTATCTTAACTGTCATGTAACTTAGCTTGGTGCCATTCAAGTGTTATCGCAGTCCACGAAAATATACAACAACCCTTAGGTTTGAGCCAACTTAGCCTTGGGCTCGGGTAGTCTTAAAGTTACATGCCACTGTGCCCCCGAGTTTCTAAAACGACCAGTTTGGGTTCTCCCCTAAGAAATGATTTGATTACGATTATTTTGAGGCTTAGACCCCAGAGCTAAGAACACAAATTTCCCCCTTTATTAGGGTAGAGAGCCCGACTCTTTCCCAAGGTCTAGTAAAGTTGGACTTAGTCTGCAGCGTAGGCATAGGCTCGATCTTGAGCGTAGACTCAAACACCCCTTATGTAGGCTTCGGCTTATAGTTAAGAGACGTCTTGATCACAAACCCTCTGTGTGCCTAGTCATACCACATGGATTCTAGCCCTGTTCTAACACGTGCTTGCTGCGTTTCGTATTGCAAATATGCAGTCCGACAATTTACAGTCAGCTTCGCCGCTCGCGGTAACGGGAGAGCGTCAGCAAAGTGGCCGCTTCTTGAATAACCTTATTGCGATCTTTAATATGATTTCTTATCACTGCGGCCCAAAACCTTGTTCTCCAACCGATCAAACATCTTTGATCTCCCGATCTCTCTTTTGCTCGTGAGTTCCTTCATTGCGTGACCATTCCACGGTGCTAAGAAAGTTGCGCAAGATGAAGTACACATCACCTTCCGAGTGCAAACGTTGTGGTAGCGTGACGACGAGGAAAATGTCCATTCTGAGCCGCCAACCGAATTCATTCCTTCGTCTGCTTGCCGCTCCACGTTTCTCCGAACCCCCATCTCAAAATCATCTCAAAACTCGCGCTCCCTTGTCGGATCCCAGTTTGCCTGGAGCGGTACTCCCGCAGCGACAAATCGCCGTTAGGAAACAACGTTGTGCAACCAAAGGAAAGTTCGCGCGTTCGGAGCGTTGGGGGGGGGGCAGAACTGCAAATTTGCACTCGACATTGGTAAAAACTTTTTCCTGTTTGCAGGCCGCATGTGCCGCCAGTTGCCCCGATGCTTGCTGCTCAGGTGGCGAACTCCGTTTTCGTGTTTTTGTTTGCTCGTTCACGTTACGAGCAGCTTCTGATTTTTCGGATTCGCGACACGTGTCCGGAAGAGACGCGGAGTCAATCGCCGCTCACCAGCGATCTGTGTCTTGCACGCCGACTGTCGCTCATTTCGCTTTGTTAGTTTTGTTGCCAGTTTGTGTCCCTTCTAAACCCTTCGTTTGGGTGCGTTACGTTGTAGAATACGTGCAAACTCAAATTGTGGACTGATCCTTCAACATTTCTACTCGTGTTCGAAATTCCGTGCCGAATGTTTTCTTGAAATTTGTGTTGCCAGTTGTAAACTGTGCGCCGTATTGTGTTTTCTGCATCGCTTTACGCTTGATTGCTGTTTGTGGGTGCAGGTATGATGCTTCCGTTTCTAGCCGCCTTTTCGCGGTGAAGGTGCCGCCCGATATTCTCCGGAATACCGTTTCGAAGTCTCGCCTGTGTTGTCTGGCGACAGTTGGCCGTCTTATCGTGTTCTCATGTGATAAAAGTGCTCATTGTGAGATTCCATTTCCGCTCTCTTTTGCTCTCCCAAAGAGGGTCGGTCTTACGTCGAAATGTCGCTTTTCTAATTTTGTCCTGCTCATAGTGTGCGTAATCAGTGACCGTTCTACAATTTCGCTGTTTTAGACGATGATGGCTCCCAAGAAGACTGGAACTGACGCTCTCCAGAAAACTACCGCAGAGGGATCGAAGAAAACTGAGGGTTCCAAGAGGTCCGAAGGGGAAGGTTCGATGAGGAATGCACCGAAGGATTCGAAGAGGAACACAGCAGAGGGTGCAAAGAAGGCAGCCGCGGAGGCCGTGGAGAAAGCATTGAGGAAGGCGGCTCCGGAACGAGTCGACCACTGTGGGCTCCCCTTCGAAGGAATACCAAAGGAATGCATCATCTGCTGTAAGTTCTCGGATCTGTTTGGAATGGGCGCTTGCCGCCACCCTGTCTGTATCGAATGCGCTGTGCGTATGAGGGTTCTGGCTGAGCATAAGTCCTGCCCTCAGTGTCGTGGAGATATCATTTGGGTAAGCAATTCCAATGCGCGATTGAAGTCTCAAATTTTAATTTTAGACGTACATTGTGAAGGCCCCTGAAGGAGAATGGAACGACTACGCTCTGCCCGACAATTTCCTGGACCACCCGACAGACACTGTCGAATTCAACATTCGTTTCGACAGCGAATACGCCCGAACCTCGTATGATCGTCTCCTTTCCCACACATGCCAAACCTGCAGCAAAGGGTTGACGGGTAATTCGCCAATAAGCTTAATTTGCAGCGTTTCAGAGAAAATTTGGTCATCTTGCCTACGTTTGAGGCACTCCGGCAGCACGTGGGACAGAAGCATAAGAGATTCTTCTGCCACATATGTACGGAGAACATGCGCTTGTTCTCCTGGGAAAGAAAGTCATATTCGAGCGATGGCCTTCAAATGCACATGAAGAAGGGAGACCGAGATGATACGAGTTACAAAGGTAGTGTCAAATGCGGCTCGTTTGAATATAAAACCTTAATGTTTAGGTCATCCGGCTTGTCTCTTCTGCCCGGAACGTTTCTTTGACTTCGACCAACAGTACAAGCATTTGCGAAAAGAGCATTTCTTCTGCCAAATCTGCGATTCCGATGGCATTAGCAACGTGTTTTATAAGTAAGGACGGTCTGAATTATGCTCTGTAACTGACGCTGTTCCAGGAAACGGACCGAGCTGACCGGCCATTATGCGAAGCAGCACTTTCCTTGCCAGGAGAGCGACTGCAAGGAGATGGGCATTGTGTTCAGGACCGAACTGGAGCTGAGTGTTCATAAAGCAAGTGAACACGGAACTTCCCGAAACCGGCGAGTTATCGAAATGAGCTTCAACAGGAACGATCGTCAGCTCGGTGCGAGCAACCGAGCACGCCCAACTCGTGACCATGTCGCACAACCGCCGATGAGTTTGCCTGCTGAAAATCCGCCGCTTCGAAGTTTTTCAGCCACTGAATCTCACTCCGTGACTGTGGTTACTGCGAGTGCTGCTCAACCCGCACAAGTTGTCATCGTTCCTTCAGCTCAAAACACCAACCGCCCTCTGCCTCCTGCATACGCAGCTCGAAGCAGCAATATGAACTTTGGCACCTCGGACTTTCCCAGTCTTGCCGGGACTGTTCCGACTTCCGCTCGTGCACCTCCTCGCCAGCGTCTGATTCCTTCCTTGGCTAAGGTAAACTTGAATGAAGTAAAATAATTTCAGCGTTCTTATTTTTAGCCCGCAACACCCAGCCGAATTGTGCGAAAGCCTGTCCAGTCGATCAGGCCAGTTCCAGTAGTCAAAGTGGCCCACAACAGCCGTCGCCAGTTGGAGGCGAATGACGATGCGCCCTCGTTTTCGGGACGTTCATCACCACCTCCTCTTCGGGTATGGCCACAGCGTTTTGGAGGAAGTTACAGTTCAATAATTTGAGGAAGCGAAGCCTAAGATCACGCTTATTCCGGCGGCTTCTTCATCGCTTACGGTCAAGCCGGCGCCTTCTCGCATAATTGTTGGTGCACTGCAATCGAACACGCAGTTTCCGTCTTTGGGCAGTGGTCCGGCCGCGCCCACTGCGCTTGTTCAGTGGGGCAAGTCTGCGCCGAAACCTGTAAGTAAGCATGTTTTAAAAGAACTAGCCGAGGTGGTCTTCGACCAAGTGTGTGAGTGGGCTCACGCTCAAATGCGAAAAATGACGTTTGCCGTCGTCCCGCATAGTCCCTTTTCCCGCTGAGGCAAATTGTGGCGGGACAACTGCACACGCACGCGTGCAAACAAACCATTTCGTTCCGCATTTTAAGGTTGTAATGCGGGCAAAAATAGTACAGTATGCATAAGGTCAATATTTTAAATTCCAGACGTCGGCAAACGCTGCTGCCAAAAAAAAGAAGGAGCTGCCGAAGCCGGATTTGTGGCCCGATTTAACGCCCACCAATGGCGAAACCAGCAGAGCCACTGCTCCGAAAGTAGCGTCGTTAAAGGATCTCTCGGCACTGCTGCAAGCGAACAGCATTCAGCCGCAGGAAAGTTCTGCGCAGGGCTACGAAAGTGTGGAGAATGAAAGTTCGCTGACCGAGGGCAAGAAGAAGAAAAAGAAGGTTAGATTCTGCTGCTTTTGTTAGAAACTGATGCGTACCTTTAGGGTGGAAAGGCTGTTGCAGTGGTTAAACTTGACGACCTTGATCGCATGTCTGGCCGTAGGTGACAAGATGCCTTGAAATAGTATTTGGATTAAGACGGGCTTTGTCGAACTTCCTATGCTTTCAACCGTTGATTCTTGTTTGATTGTGCCTTATTGAGAGTGTTCAAACGATATTAGTCTTTGTTGTGCACTTCGATGATAAAGTTTCATGTTATGAAGGTGACAGAACGAGATGAGCCCATAGAAATTCTTTACGGGGAAATCTTTATCCTGCTATTTCATGTGTTTGCAGGAGTTGCCATAAGTTTACTGTGCAGTGAAATCAGATGTGAATTATACATTACAATGCCAGATTGTCACGACCCAGTTTGAAACTGTGACATGGGGTGGGCGGTGTCCAAGCTGTTGAAGTAGCCTCAACAGACGATTCATACGGTTATACTGATTAAGCCAGTCTCCGGGAGACCGGGACAGCATGCATTTTGTAGCTGCCAAGTGGCTGCTGTTGCTCGTGAATGACGTTGAGTTTGAGAGGCGCGACGGTGACGACCTGCGCTTGGTTCACCTCGTGGTGTGTGATTTGGAAGACGGCGCCGAATCGGGCGTCGACGAATATTTTTTAGTTCAAGTTTGAACATCGCTTTCTGAAAACTCATTTTAAACTGGTTTGAAATGCAGTACCGTATTTTAGGGTCAAGCCATGTTAACAGTAGCATACGAACGGGAGACTGGCTTAACCAGTATAACCGTATGAATCGTCTGATGAGGCTACTTCAACAGCTTGGACGTTCTGCGAACTCTGCATTTGTGAATTATTCACAGCTGCGAAGTGAGGGTTCGGTTGGGGATTGCTTCACTGTACTTTATTTTGGAAAGCGTTCAATGCAATTTTGCAGACGGTGCCCGATTCCAAAACATACTTACTGCTTGGATTCTGTAACATCTGCTCTGATCATCTCCACATTTGAGATCCGATTTGTAGGCTTTTCATTTGGCTTCGTAGCCCTCAAAGCCACATTTCCAGGATACGTGACTATTGGCCTAAATTCACTACCGGCGTGTTCGAAAGTGGTTCTACACGAACAGCCTTGAGTAGGATGCAGGAAAAGGCTTTCTGTATCTTCGCTATAGTTCATTATTAACTTAAAAAAACTAAAAGTTTTATGCAGGAGGATTGGGTCTGAATAAGAGTGCATCATCAGGAATTAAGAAACCTTATGGCTCTTCTCTGAAACGATACAAGATGTTTTAACTCACATTCGAATGCTGCGTAGCCCTGATAGATTATTGGTTTTTTTATCCCATTTTAAGTCGCGCGAGTAGTGCATTTTCAAACACTGACGCAAAGGTTTATTAAAAGTCTTAAAACTCGAAAACAGAACCGAAAAAAAGCGAAGCTTAAGATTTAAAATCAAACCTTTCAACCAGTGATGGATGGCGAGCCGGCTCACGCGAGCCGAACGGCCGAACGGCGAGCCGGCCGGCGCTCGCCAATTCGCGAGCCGGGGTATGTGACATATGTGAAGAGGGAAAGAAAGCGACTTTTGATCAGTGATGTGCAATCGGGCCGGCTCGATGGGCGCTCTACAATTTTGGTGAAGGGTGCGATGGGTGCGCGATGGGTGCTCAACAATTTTCGAACTGCGAACGATTGGCAGTGCTGAGTTGGACTGATAAACACGCTGTGCTCCTACGACCGGTGAGAAGAGTACTTGTGCTTATCCACATTTTATTACCAGTTGACAAATTATCGTACAAAACGTTGGAGGATTACCACCATTTTACGTAGCATTCAGTTTTTTCTTTCCAACTTTCCAAATACAGTTTTTCGGCACTTTTTCGCGCAGCTCACAGTAGCCATGAGGATGCCAGCGGTTTTCAGGAGTTAAATGAACGTATTCTCCTGGAGTTTTTTTTTCGGCAGAAGATTGGAAAACAGCCAAAACGATACTGAGCTGGAAGGATAAACATGCCGAAATTCTCCCGGTTTCTATTGGCAAAACAGACAGAGCAGCCAAATTCCAGAACGTCCCCGGTCGTTTGTAAGCCTAAGCCTAAAACCTTCAACAAATCCAAGTTTTCATTTTTCGAAATTTCTATGCAAATGCTGGGAATGGAGTCTGGCAGTGGATCCATTCGCTTCAACTATATGTTGTTTCTTGAGTTTTTTTTGGTTTGGTCATCCGACAGTCAATTGCTGCGAAACGAATTGATTCGGCATTTGTACAAGAAATTGCCAGCTGTCGTCCATTGAAAACTCCCGGCCAACTTGGAGGAACACGTCCGTCCGAGTCCCATCTTTCGCAAAAAGATGCGCGCGTTGCTTTTCTTTAATACGGCCGAACTCACAAGTCTTGTTAGTGGCATATGCCTCATGTTTTTTTTGTGCTTAAAATGTCTCGATTAGTGGTGTAGGGTTGTCTTTCATACAGTTACAACAATAAGCATTTTTAACGGTTTGAAGCACGACGCTTATTATTTAATTGTTTCAAAAAATCATTTATTTTTTTTCAAAAAGTGTTTTTGTGCAAAATCTTAACCAAGTCTTCAATGTATAACAAATTTCTTCCTTGCATGTTGCGTGATCTGTCGAAATAGGAAGAACCAAATAGATTATACTTCATTTCAGCGTTAAATTAAAGTTTTTTATATTTTTTTCAAATACTTGTTTCAAACCGTAAACTAGTTTGTGATGAATTTTTATGTCAATTTGCAAAACCCCAGCATCAAAAACTCATACAATAAACTTTTCAATTCTTAATTTACGTAAAGTTTTTTTTTGCTTTTTGCTAAACGGACATTATTGTGCTCTCTTAAGGGGAACATTTTCCTACAAGTCCTCTGTTAAAGTAGGCTATACATAAGTAGGATTCCGGCGTAGAAGTGGATGGTGACCTTGAAGTAATGTTTGAGAATACATTAAGACCATTACATCACAAGTGACATTTCAAACGTTGACATCACCTTTTTGATCGATACAAAAGAGGCAAGAATAGCCACAGAAGTTGCGAAACCACAAGAATGGCTACAAAAAAGTCTTAAAAAACCAAAACTGCGTTTTGCTCAGCCTTTCTTGTAAAAACCGTACAAGATTGTTTTCAGCTGTAATACTACCAATTTATCGAATTCTTACGTTTTCCAATGTTCAATTGAAAATTTGACAAACGCATGACTTAATGGAAAATTCATAAAACAAAAACGCTTTTGAGCATTCCTACGGTAATCCGGCCCAATTCCAGTGCCACTTTAATGTCTCAGAAGTTTGTCCTTTCACTATTAACGCTTACCTGTTTGCAACAACAAGACAATTTCAAGAAAGTGTGTTTTCTTTTCCGGCGCTCGGGGATCAAATCGCGTTGCCGATCATCCTCAGTTCCCTCCCACATTGAACACGTTTGACATGCCGTCCCATAATTGCCGAGTCGACTCAATCACTGTTTTGCTCATTTTCACGTCAGTGAGTAGTCAGTTTTACAACATTCAGCGAACATCTGACGCCAAGTTATTCCTGTCGAGAGCACGACAAGGTTTTTCACGAGAACAAACCGGTATTCTCTTTTCACTTAAAACTTAAAAGGTCAATTGACCGCCGTCCGATCACCGCCATTTAAGACCCATCACTTCTTCATGCTGGCATCTTTCAGAGATTTTCACGATGAATGCCAACTTGGCCACTTTCCTACTTATCCTACTCATCGCTCAACCGGTGTTGTCCTGGTATCCCTACGGGGGATACGGATATGGCGGATACCCTGGCATGTACGGAGGTTACGGTGGATATCCCGGCATATATGTCGGCTACGGTGGATACGGCCGTTACGGGTATCCTCGATATGGCTATGGTGGTGGCGGGTGAGTGACGTCTTTTATTTTGTGTGTTCATACTTGTATTATTGTTACAGACTGATTAATGGAGCTCTTCGAGGAGCAGTCGCTGGAGCGATGCTTGGAGGTATGATGGGAATGGTCGGAAAAAAGAAGTAACCGGTCGGCCGAACTTATATAGTGCAAATTAAGTGGCAAGAACGTGCATTTAATAAATACAAGTATTTGTTCTTTTATTGGATTTCACTATTACGTTAACTCATAAGTTGTTTGTTAATTTGGTAGCAACCTCGATATGGGTAACAATACTGAGTAATAATAATTTGCGTGTTGATTAGTGTTGCACGTAGCAGTGACTCGCGATTCTAGTTTTTACTCTTGAATAATGTAAAACGCTAAGACAAAGACTTAGTAAGCCACAAAGCTTCAACACAAAAAAGTTTGGCTGAGGCGGGGTTCGAACCCGTGACCCTCGGATTCTTAATTTTCGTCTAAATTCCACTTTTTCTGGCTACATATGGCATTGGGAGATAATCCAATAGTAAATTCTAAATCTGCAAAATCATTCTGGACAAAGTACCGAATTTTTGAAATAGGGCTTGTATAAAAAATAAAAGGCAGAATGTCCAAAATGTCTGAAATGTCGCTAATTTTTGTCAGAAACAAAACGCACGAAATCGACTACATTTTTGAAAGGCACGCCTGGTAGCATGCGTATGCTCGTTTGAAAGTTCTCGGCGTGACAGTCACGATGCACTAAATCACAGCTCCGTAGCTGTCACAGATAACAAGAATCGATGCCACCAAAAATAAATGTATGAGCGCAAAATGACCTGCAGCACACAATCAATAATTGTTAAGACATTGCCGTGTTCTGACAGCATTTGAACATCAGGATTGCTTACCTCAGAAGTGATAAGCTCAGTCAAAATGTTGCATTCTGTAAGAATGGTACTAATTGGAAAACGTTCAGTTTTAGAATAGTTAGTCAAACGGAAAAACTAACCTTTGAACATAAGTGTATATTAACGTTTTATTAATTTATCAAGATCATTAATTATATCTACAGATAAAGTTTTAAGTTATCTGAGGTTATTCTTACAATCCTCTATTGAAGTGCAACGTTTTCTGTTTAGTCTTTTCTTGAAGTTCAGTTTCCAGCTTGCTCGTTTCAATGCTTGATTGTTGGGGGAACAACGCAAGGGCCACAGGAAGACTCAGAGCAAACGATATGGTGCACACTACAGCGGTTACAAGGCGTTGACGACTGGAACTTTTTTGGACAAACTGGGTCCTAAATACAATCGTAAATTTAGTTTTGCTTAGTATTTTTTCACCTTTCAAGGAAAGGCATTATGCACGGAGGTGCTAGAAGAAGTGGAACAGGCAAGAAGGCCCTCGTGGCGGCAGTCTCATAAACGGCTTTTTTCGCGGCCACCTTGGATGTTCCGACAACATTGCCTGAATCGTCGTAAACTTCAATACCGGTTTGAATTTCTGAACTTCGCATGAATAGAACATTTAGAGTGCTCGCAAGTGAAGTGGCTGGAAGAGGAACAAAACGCTGGACGATTAGGCGGGTAGTCGGCGGAAGATGATCCGCTCGCTTGATGAGATACGTGAGGCTTGCTGAGATTGTCACAGCCGCCGAGACCGCGGCACCATAAGCTTTGACGTAAACGGAAACGTCTTGAGCCTTCGATGCATTTCGGTTCGCGTAGTTCACACAGGCGTTGTGGGACTGGTTCATCCACTGCCAGAAAAGCAGCGTGGGCCAGTTTGGATTTGGAAGCAGCATGCCGTAGACCTAAACATGTTTTTCCTTTTAATAAACCCATAAAAAAATCAACATTATTTCACAGCAGTTCCATTTACCTTATTTTTGTTTACATAACACTTTCGACTTACCGTAATCCATCCGAACGGCACAAATCCGCTCATTCTAAAAGGCGGGAGAACCTTTTCCTGCGTGTCCGGATGTAAAATGGCCTGTTTAATTTTCTGCGCATGCCACAGTTCACGGTCAGTTGCGACAAGTTTTTCCACTTTGTACTTATTCAGCAAATTTACGCATTCGTTGAGACGTTTCTGAGAATCGGCCACTCGTCAAAACCACCAAATATTTTATGCCAACTCACCGAGCTCGTTACCAGCGTGCGTGGATCGATCACGTCTAAGTAATGAAGATAGCGGCCGAGAAAAGTATCCTGAGGAAATCTCGGTTCATTTAAGCGAAACTTAGGGTATTTCCGAAAACCGAAGATAGTCTCACTTTCGGCGCCCATCGCTGAAAACAATGAACGGAACTACGCATATAGTGGCTTATAGCGGACCCCTTGCAAAACGCGAAACAGGAATGTTGCCTGGCGGGAAGTGTAAGTGGAAGGGAGAGAAAAATAACCGCCAAACCCTTCAATCGATTCGGCACGATCGCATTAATGGCCATTTCTGAGTGAGACGGGTCGGCGGAAGGCGATTAGAGATGAGATATTTACAAACATTGCATTGGCTCTGATGCCCGCATAAGAATCTGCTGCGTGCTTGTTGTTTTAAACACATCGATTGCCTTATGATTGGCTGCTTCAGGACGCCTAGGCGGTTTATCAAAACGCGTGCGTTTTGGTCAGGAGACGACACACATCAGAAACGTCGTGTGGGGTCATGGCACTGTGTATGATGCAAAGATAATTTTCAGAGCGTCGGTACGCCGTTAGTTTTTGGCTAAATTTCATGAAGTTCATCAAGGCTTTACATTATGTTATGCTATTGGTTAATCGGTGAAAAACAGTCCTTTGTTCTGTAACAGTTTAATGCATTTGAAAATAATTGTTGTGTGTTTTTTTTTGCTATTGCGCTTATCAGTGCTGCTCTCTCCACTAGCGCGCTCTGAGCATTTGTACTGCTAAAGCTTGTTCTGTAAATAAATATCGGAGCTATTCACAGTGCGCAAAAAGTGTACGTTCCGGCCCTTACTATGTTATAAGGACTGCTGAGGCTTCTATAAACTGGTGTATTGACATCAAGAGATAGATACCATGTAGAACGTATAGTGCCATGCAATGACTGTCTACATATTCAAAAAATGGCGCGTTTTCCTTACTTCAGGGAATAGTGGCAGTTGTTTAAAATTTCTTATAGACGCACGTTAATCCTTAAAAATCATATCATTCTTGTTAACTTTTTCAAGGCAAAACGTTTAATTTGATAATATTGTGATGACAGAGAAAGGACAAGAGTTGATGCGCTATGCCGGTTGTTATATTCACACGCGCACTGACTTGGTCTTCGAGCGCTCTGCTCACTTTTCTTTTATCGAAACTGAAATGTCGATATTACGCTTTTAGCCAACTCGTAACGCCATTTACATTTACTCGCATTATTGAGTTTACTAACCGTTTTGCTAGTACGTTATCGCTAACAATTTATAAAAGTCAAATCAAAACTGCATATTAATTGTAATCTAAAACTTTTTTATTCATAAAGCAGCAGATAGCTTTTGTCCGACAACAGCAACAATGTCTCCTCTAGTGTCAAAAGCAACAGACGTTTTGGACTACGCATTTCTTTATTTTCAGCATTGTGATCCCATTGACAACACACCATTTATTGACCTGTTAGCCACATCATGTGTGCCACGTATAACGGCCTCAATCAGCGTGGTTGTCGTGAAAATCAATCTGTTTTGCCACTGTACGTATATCGTTATCACGTAATTTTAGGTGTAAACATGACCGACGCTCTCTTTGACGAACAGATTCTTAACGGAATTCTGCCTAAGATCCCGGATGGACTGAAGCTTCGTCCTCTGGACTTGAACGACTACAATCACGGGTATGTTAAAAATCGTTAAAAATTGAACTCTAACCTATTATGAGCTACAGGTTCCTTCAACTGCTGTCTCAATTGACCTGCGTTGGAGATGTCTCTTTTGAAAAGTTCTGCGACCAGTTTTTGGCCATGAAGAACACGCACACCTACTACGTTCTCGTCGTTGAAGATTTGAAGTAAGTCTGGTTAGCTGCGGGTCACCTTCATGTTTAATTTTAGAACGAAGCAGGTTGTCGGTGCATCTACTCTTGTCATCGAACTGAAGTTCATTCACGATGCTGGTTGCCGCGGCCGCATCGAAGATGTCGTTGTTTCGGAGAAGAAGCGTGGTCTCAAGCTTGGTGCGTCTCTCAACCATTGCCTCGTTGCTCTTGCCAAGAAGCTTGGAGTCTACAAGCTCAGTCTCGAATGCAAGGACAAATTAATCCCTTTTTACGAGCAGTTCGGGTACCGCGTGGATCCTGGAAACAACTTCCTCGTTCAGCGCTTCGAGAAGCATTCCAAGATCTGATATTTTGCTCAAATGTAGTTGCATAATGCTGTTCGCGCACGGGTCGTTCTGCCGCTTTTATTTCGCGCATTGATCTGTTGTTGTCCTGTGATGGTTAAATGGTGACTTACATAAATTTTTCATTTTCAGGCGCACTGTGCCGTCCGCCAGCGTCTAAAAGGTGATGTCTCAGCATTTTAAAGGAAGCATACGGAATCGTGTTCAAAGACAAGGACTGGGTGCACCACAAGTTGCCGGCTGAGGAGGATTTGGGTATTCCGATTCACGAGCGTCCCGATCCCGACACTGAGATCCTTCAACAGGGACCCAGTTTGGTGCCACCTGCTCACAGAGTAAGAACATTTTTAAATTTTAGATAAAAAAGTTTAACTAGTTTTTCTATTGAAGATGTTTCAAAATTTGTTTTTGGTTAATGTGTAAACGCGCATTGTTAATGCGTATTTTTCAGAAGCATTCGTTTTTGGTCGATTTTGAAAAGCGCTTCACGGAGGTCGCATTGCAAACGTTAACCATCAACGAAAAGCGTGAACGTTTTGTCCCACCCAAGCGTTTCTGAACAACGCTTATCTCAACACTTTCTCTTCTTTCCTTTTCTATTTTGTGCATAACATGGGTAACGAACAGAGCAATTCTTCGGTCGGTTCAGGAGTATCTTCCTCTATATCGTTCCTTGCTGGTAAACGAGGTAAGTAAAGTATCTAATCCACGATATCGAAGAATCATTTACAGGCGCCAGTGTGAAAAAGTCTAATCAAATTGTGGTTGTGAGGCCAGGGCAGGATCCGATCGGCGACCCCGCAGATGACCCCGAGATTAAGCGATTGCAGGAAATTCGTCGGTTTTTGCCTATTCTCAAAAGTGCACTGCCTGGGATGAGGGATTCGCCTGAAGTGTTCTCAAAGGTCGGGTCAAAACCAATTCTCAAGTTCTGCTACAGGATACAGGAGCATTTGACAATTTGTGCGAAGACTGTTAGCAACGAGCAGGCTACCGTGCAGACTGAGATTAAACATGTAAGCTTCTTTATCTACACGTCAAGGTGTGATTATAATTTAAGGCTGATCATATTAGTTCCGTCGCCGTAGCTAAGTACCAAGAAGCCGCGCACCATACCGATAAGCTAAGTCAAATTATCAAAAGGGTCAAGTCAACAAATCAGAAGTTGACCGAAGTAGAGGTACGTTTTTCGACTTGTTCATAAAGCAAAACTTACTAAAAATGTTTGTTTTTTGATAGAATCCGATAATTTTTGTTGTTATGCTTTATGCAAACCGAGAATAAGCTGAAAATGCATTCTGATGGCTGATCTTCAGTATTATCAAAACAACGTATAGTGAAAATCCAAAGCACATTGCCCACTCTGATTTGCGATGAGAGTAGGCGTACTATGACTACTAATTGTGCATTTTTCAGAACTTGTTGAGGCAACTTGTGCCGAAAGCAGAAGAACTGGGTAGGCTTGTCAACGAAGTTTTCCCACCTGAACAACAACTGCCGCCACTAGATATGGCCAAGATCATGTACAGATCACCTCCACCAAGCAATGAGAGCTCTCCCGAATGCTCCCCGATGCACGCTCCTTCCACAAGTCAAAACGTTGAGAGACAAATGGCAAATGCAACCATTTCATCCAACAGTCTTTCACCATCGACATCTACTCGCCTTAACAACCACATCATGCCCATAGACGAACACCGCGTTGTCGACCGATTCTTGATGAAGTAGACCCCGCAACAACAATTTCACTTTACCGATAAGTACTTAATTTGAGTTCTGTCTGTACATAGTGTTCCGCCGCTTTCCGTTTTTTCGCTTGATTTAGACTCCCATACACATATCTTTTGCCAGACAATGTTTTTTTTCCATGTCAGTTTGCAAACATAAACAGTTGCCCGTTGCGTGCTTTACTGCTGGTCGTCATATCGACACTGTTTATTGATTTAAAAAAGTGTAAAATCTAAATACTCAAGTCGGTTTTTAGATGACAGACAACGATTTTAACTTCATCAGTCCCGATATATCGCTAGACAAAGTCAAGCCTCTGGATCTGAAAAGAACAGTCGCGTTTGCCAATTTCTACTTGCAGCAAGTGGCCGTGCTTCTGAACAATTTTGCTGTTACAGCAGAAAGCAAAATTCTGGAAATTGACAAAAGATTGGAGTTTGTGGAATCTGAACTGTTAATTTTGGAAGAAAAGGTATGTGTAGAGTCACGATCAATTTGATTAGGCGTTTGTCTTATGACGGTTAATGTATTGCTGGCGTATTACTTAAAACTTAAGGCGCACGTGTAAGTTGCTATGAGCTGCATAAACCGAACTTGTGCAGCTATGTTACCCGTTAATAGTTCCATTGAAGCTATTTCCTTTCTAGCCATATAGACGCGTTAATTGGTTTAGACTCGTTATTACCACTTGCATCAAAGCTAATGCAAATTTACGCACCTACGCGTTACAGTATATATATCCATAAATACTGTAACGCGTAAAAACGTAAAAACATTGGCAAAGCCTCCTAGTTCGCCGCTCAAAACATGCGTTTACGTTTTTCATTGAAAATTGTTGCGGCTGTGAGCACGAGTTTTATGGTTAGGAAAATGTGGGAAATTGTTACTCGTTCAATTTGATAAAGCGATTTTCATGAGCGGGCTGGGTAATGAGTAAAAGGATTTTGGGGTAAATGGTCAAATGTACACAATGCACTGATACTTACAACATGCATAAAGTAAGATTAATTACTTACAACTGTACATTCAGATTAAAAGTATTCCTGATCTCAACTCACTGAATGCTGCTCATACTCCTTTCTCTCATTGTCATGACCAGAGGAACATTATCCAGCATTCTGTGCAACCAGAAACTGAATTATCGAATTCCGTCGAGATGCAGGAAACACCAACTTTTGTTTCACAACATCTTGCAGTTACACCGGCCGTTGCTCCTGCAACGAAACCTTTCAAAGACGAAGGTGAAGTTATGAAAAACTGCAAGGACCCAAGCTACATCAAATACTTCAAAATGCTCAAAATGGTATGCTTGTATAAGAAGCTTGTTTCTCATAGACCTCTGCTCTAGGGTGTTTTGGAAGCCGCTATCAAGCAGAAAATGATTGTGGAAGGAATCGATCCGGAGATTCTAGAGTGAGTCACACATATTGGATACTTTTATCAACGGAAATTAACTTAAGCAATCCCGACGCTCTCTCGTTAAAGAAACCGGTACACATTGACAGCGAAGACAACATCAGCAGTGACGACTCTTCAGGAAGCTCTTACAACTCCGATTAAAGTTAACTTAACCCACATATACAACATAAATATTTTCCATTTACGGAGATTTTGTCGGCGTAAGCCGCAATATCTCTTTCCTGTAGTCTGTAGCCTTTCGTCTGTAGCCTTAGGGCATATATGTGAGGAATGTTACAATAAATCTCAGTTTGCCTTTGTGCATCACAGAGTTATCTCAATAGATTCGGCAGTCGCCTTAGACGGAGGGAATTGGCGAGCGATGGTTGCAGCGGTGAATTCAACGGGAATAACAGTGACGGTGGTTGGATCCTTCTTTAAAACAATTTTAGAGGGATGCATGACCACTGTTCGAAGATCTCCGTTGAGAGCAATAATAAGCAATGCATCGATAACATGTGCTCCTTCCCAAAAGAGGGTGGTCAAAATAAATGTAAGCCAAGGAAGAACTTGAAAGAAGAACGAAAACAGGGTGAAACTGACAAGCATCGTCATGAACAGAACAGAGGTTAGCAACGACTGAAAAGAATTTGCGTGACGCATTAAATGAAGAATGCGGAGAACCGTCTTACCTGTATATAAAATCTAGTTTCCTTGCTTTTCCGCTTTTCCGCTTGACAATCGATCTGCTCACCCATTGTCTTAAGAACACTCTGAAACAGTAAAAATTAAGTTAAAATTTAATCACTTAGCAAATTGTACCTTTCCAATATTTCTTAGCTCAAAGAATGTGGCAGTATCGAAACTGAAAGTAACCGCCAGCATACAAATTCCGAAGGGTAGGTCAAAGATAAAGCTTAGATTAAATGCGGTTTTGTTGCTATAGGTCCAGAGAGCGGAAGCTTGGTTGTAGTAGAAGTCGCAATCTTCTAATCTTCTAAAATTACAAAAAAAAATTTAAGCGCGTTTATCAAAACTTACGTGTAAAATAAACAAGCGAGTGAGCAGTAGCAACCAACCAAATAAGCACAATAATATATCGAGCGTTTTTTGTAGTCCAATTAGCGCGGTAGTGTATTGGGGAATGAACGGCCACAAAACGGTTTATT
Organism: Steinernema carpocapsae; assembly: GCA_000757645.3. Classification (NCBI taxonomy): domain Eukaryota; kingdom Metazoa; phylum Nematoda; class Chromadorea; order Rhabditida; family Steinernematidae; genus Steinernema; species Steinernema carpocapsae. The sequence continues at coordinate 125,070 of AZBU02000016.1, read as the reverse complement.
GCAATAAAAAGTTTGCTGTAAAGGTTGCTAAACCAGAAGAAGAGAGCGAGTTGACCAACTTTTTTTCCATGATAACCGGTAGAAAATTCTGATTGGCTAGAACGTTTTTTTTGAAACTTATGAATAGTTTTGTTTGCTTACATGAACGACATAGGAGCCGCCCAGAAAGTGAACAAAAGCATAGCAGAGAAAGCATGCGAAGCACATAAACAACCAAAAGGGGTTCTAAAGCTGGGCAATTTTTTAAGTAGGAATATAATCAAGCCATTCAATAACAAACCAAAAATTCCAAGCTGAATAGATAAAACTCATTTTAATTTTTCACTACGGGAACCTACGATAGAAATAATAATGCCCATAACGATATTAGTAATGGTTGTTCTATGATCGGCCACATTGACAAGTGTTGCGTTTTCCATTGCAACTAGAATAGCCTTTCTGAAAAGGCAGAAAAGTGTAATGTTTTAAGGCACTTTGCAATGGGTATATGCACGTTTTAAGGCACTAAAGTGCCGTTTTATTTGGAAAAGGGAGTGGCGAAAGAGCCGATTCGTTTTATGGAATTTTGAAGATTGCGTGTAGACGGAGACTAGGCGTACCTTGTGAACGTCAGTCTAAACCAAAAAAACTAGACTTGTTTAAAAAAGTCAGGAAGACTACAATATTTGCAAATCAACTTCAAATTTAGTTTTTAGAACATGCGCACACAAAAAGTCCTTTAAATTTTGTGTTTTTTCGTGTTGTGAATTGGGAGCTGTCACGTTCAAGACTGTCTGTCTCTTTGCAAATAACAATAAAACCTGTGTCGTTTAAACAATAAAAACCGTTCGTTCATGTAACATATCTTAAAAAACTATATTTTTATTTTTAGAAATTTGTTTAATTTCAGCATGATTATGAGCGAAACAAAAAATTTGCTAAAATTTTGCACAAAATTTTTTAGAAACATTGTTTGCAAAACGTTTTAAACATGGCGAAACAGTTAGACTTAAAGATCTGTCAATACGGATTGGAGGTCGTAAACGACTTAAAGAAAATTATAAGAAAATTGAAATAAAGGTATTAATAGAAACTTCTCTGGGCAACTCATTTGCGCATTATAGCTGAATACAATTTTTGCTCTTGTAAGTTTTTTTATTTTTTAAACAAGTACTCAAATAAAAAAAGATGCAATTTGAAAAAAGCTTAGCAAACCTTGTCTAGCCTAAAATTCTGATAAAGATGAAATGAGTTGATACGTTTTCTTTCAGAACGCGAGACGCCCTGGGTATGGTAAATGTTGTTTCAGGAACTTTAGCGCCTCGAGGGATTTAAATAGTTCTCATGGTGTTGCACTTTGTTGTCCTTTTGAGTTGATACTTCCCTGTTCAGACATTTGGTTTACAACAATACTAAAAGTCTGTGTTCAAAAAATTTAGCTAAAGTCTTTACACCACCTAAAGTTTTAGAAACGTCAATGAGTCATCTGAAGCTAACTCTTCAAGATAACACTTTTTCAAGCGTCAACAATTCAAGATGGAGATGGTAAAAGCAATATTTGAGTTACTTCCAAGATATGCAAAATTTGTTGCCTAACAGTTGCTTGATCGGAGGCATCGGATGCAACGCAACGTTAATGCAATGATCCGACGTAACACGGCGTTTTGGAACAGCATATTTTATAAAGTATAAGATGTTATGTAAACAATAGAACATTTGTTCGTTTGTTTAAACAATTGTTCGAGCTTGTAGAAATTGAATTGGGATCTGCAACTGAAAGAAAGTACTTACAAAAATATATTTCAAATTGATGTGACTCCTAAACAAAAATTTGCGAAAAGCAATGACGATGGTAGAGCTGACAATGCTTAGGTTTTTGAGCACCACTTTAATGGCCAAATTTTGCTGCTAACCAGTCTCTGAGGGACTTAAGAACGTGTTAAAAATGGAATCAACATTAACCAATTAAAAGAAATGTTAAACTGTAAATGGTAGATTTTTGATGACGTTACCACAAATTGAGCGCAACTGACCGATTAAAATTTTGAGAAAATATTATTTGTTTATTTACTTTTTTATGTGCTAATTTGAGTTAAGCTAGCTAAGCTTGAGTTAAGCTAATTTGAAACAGCAAAAATATGTCTAAATTGACATTTTGTATTTTTCTGGTGCACTTATGCACGATTTTCCTGCTACATTTTATTTCTGGAGGATCATTTGCAAATTATGCATAATGCGACACATGTTAACTGCTGTTACGTACTAGTATCTTTCTCTGAATATAGCTGCTTCTTGCAAGATACTTGAAAATGCTGCACCCATTTTAACACATAGAAAGACGATAAATATGGTTGAAATTGTCAAAGCATTTTTTTAATCAGAATTTTTTGAACAAAATGTTTTGTAACTAATTTAATTTCACACCAAAGCGAAAGTTAAATGTTTAATATTATAGAAACGACTGAAATTCACTGTCATTCCTGTAACCGGCGTCGGTTTCCCTTGAGACCCATTAGCACTCTATCACGTGCACGGACGTTTCATGAAGTTGAAGGCTGCCTACGGGTGACCAACTATTAATTACATGTAAGTCGTTTAAAGCCAGAAACGCTTTTACAATGTTTAATTTGCAATGTTTAGTCTAGACGACAATTGTCGAATTCAATAATGTAAAATGCATAAGCGTTGTATAAATTATTTCCGCACCATTAATACGTCTCTTACAAGCTAACCGTAACAGCACGCTACGTAATTTTTAACGGTGTCCCAGTTAGGTCAAACTTTAGATTTGATTAAAAATCAATCGCCTCAAAATCTATATAAACGATATAAAAACAACCATAAGACGTATTGAACAAAATGAAATATTTAATGTATCTTTTATTACAATTATTAACTTAACCAGCTGGGTGACAAGACGACAGCACTGGCAATCAGCTTACTTTCCACAAGGGGCGACAGAACGTACGGACTCATTATTACTGCAAAGAGGACCTGCGGCGAACCGATGAGAGGCGATAGTACGAAAGGACTTAAAATGAGAGGACCAGCAACAGCAGGATTCAAAATCAAAGGGTTTAGAACCATTGGAGAAAGGATTAAAGGAGAGAAGACCTGAGGAGACAAGATAAGAGGTGTCAAGACAAGTGGAGATAAAATGATGGGATTGAAGACTCCAGGAGACAGAATCAAAGGATGCAAAACAAGAGGTGACAGAATGATTGGAGAGAAGATAAGGGGATTGACAATAAGAGGTGAAAGAACACGAGGGGAGAGGATGACAGGAATGAAGACCCAGGGAGAGAGGATGACAGGTCCCAAAACAGCTGGAGAGAGGATAGCCGGAGACAAGACCACAGGCGACAAGATAATGGGTTGAGACATGGCCTTACTGGCGAATATCAGAGGGGAATTGATGATGGGCGAAAGGGTGATGTCCTTCTGTCTCAGTTCAAAATTCTTCATTTCTGCAATTGTCCGAAGATCACTTTCGATGTGCTTGTTGGTAATGTTCTTAATCGAAGTTAACCTCCTCAAAGCCTCGGAACTGTTGAAAGGCGATTGTGGACCGTAGAACATATGTAGTTGTTCTTTGCTCATAAAAGCGTAGCCGTTTTCATTTAGTTGTTTCAGCTTCAATTAGACCCTTGCAAACAGTTTTTAAATTACTCTATACCTGCTCAGGACTAAAACTGCTAACTAACTGTTGATGAATGTCAATCTTTCGTGTCTCAAAATCGCCGTAGATGTCACTGACATTTTCGCGTGTGAAGTAAATTGGGCGCCCATTCAAACCGGTTTGACGCTTTGCTCGTTCTTGTTTTTGCTCTTGTATGCTCTGAAACAGTCAAGATTTAAGTAATTGCATTACAAACAAGAGACGTTAAATTTAACAAATTGTAGGTTTTTTGGTAAAAATTATATATGAAATAATAACATTTTCATGTAAAGAAAAGAAATGATATTGTCAAATTTACTCTTGGGGCAATCTAACAATTGCAAGAATCTTACGGATTTGAGTAATTTAAAACCTGGAAAAGCTCGGAAATATTGAGCACTTGGGATACTTTGAAATCTAGACACGCTTGGAAATAACCTCAATAAACGGCGAATCCACTCCCATCTGGCCTTCTTTATTCATTTTTGACTTCACAAAAAATTATGGAGAACAAAATCAACATTTCAAATTAATTTTAACGCATTTTACCAAAATTGAATGGCCAGATTTGAGTTGATTCGCCGTTTATTGAGGTTATTTCCAAGCGTGTCTAGATTTCAAAGTATCCCAAGTGCTCAATATTTCCGAGCTTTTCCAGGTTTTTAAATTACGTCATTGGAATCTCAAATCCGTAAGATTCTTGCAATTGTTAGATTGCCCCCAAGAGTAAATATTTCCGACAGATTCTAGAAAATCGGAGATTTTCAAGTAACGGTCCTCGGCGGCTTCGCCGCCTCGCTTCCGCCTGCGGAAAACATCGCGCAAAAGCAAGCCTCGGCGGCTTTGCCGCCTCGCTTCCGCCTGCGGAAAACGCGCGGCAACTTTGCCACCTCGCTTCCGCCTGCGGAAAACGCGCGGGACTTTGCCGCCTCGCTTCCGCCTGCGGAAAACGCGCGGCAATTTGCCGCTTTACTTCCGCCTGCGGAAAACGCGCGGCGGTTTTGCCGCCTGCGGAAAACGCGCGGCAACTTTGCCACCTCGCTTCCGCCTGCGGAAAACGCGCGGCAACTTTGCCACCTCGCTTCCGCCTGCGGAAAACGCGCGGCAACTTTGCCGCTTTACTTCCGCCTGCGGAAAACGCGCGGCAACTTTGCCACCTCGCTTCCGCCTGCGGAAAACGCGCGGCAACTTTGCCACCTCGCTTCCCTGCGGAAAAACGCGCGGCAACTTTGCCACCTCGCTTCCGCCTGCGGAAAACGCGCGGCAACTTTGCCGCTTCACTTCCGCCTGCGGAAAACGCGCGGCGGTTTTGCCGCCTGCGGAAAACGCGCGGCAACTTTGCCACCTTGCTTCCGCCTGCGGAAAACGCGCGGCAACTTTGCCGCTTCACTTCCGCCTGCGGAATACACGCGGCGGTTTTGCCGCCTGCGGAAAACGCGCGGCAATTTGCCACCTCGCTTCCGCCTGCGGAAAACGCGCGGCAACTTTGCCACCTCGCTTCCGCCTGCGGAAAACGCGCGGCAACTTTGCCACCTCGCTTCCGCCTGCGGAAAACGCGCGGCAACTTTGCCGCTTTACTTCCGCCTGCGGAAAACGCGCGGCGGTTTTGCCGCCTGCGGAAAACGCGCGGCAACTTTGCCACCTTGCTTCCGCCTGCGGAAAACGCGCGGCAACTTTGCCGCTTCACTTCCGCCTGCGGAAAACGCGCGGCGGTTTTGCCGCCTGCGGAAAACGCGCGGCAACTTTGCCACCTTGCTTCCGCCTGCGGAAAACGCGCGGCAACTTTGCCGCTTCACTTCCGCCAAAATGTCCAAAATGTCCGAAATGTCGCTAATTTTTGTCAGAAACAAAACGCGACAAAATCGACTTCTGGAAATCTGGAAATCCACATTTTTGGACACGCCTGGTAGCAAGCGTGTGCTCGTTTGAAAGCTCTCAGCGTGACAGTCACGATGCACTAAACCGCAGCTCCGTAGCTATCATAGATCACGAGAATCGATAAATAAATGTATGAGCGCCCCCAGAATTGAAACTCAAATCCGCGCGGCCTTCGGCCGCGCGCCGCGCGCAATTTTACTCAGAAAATTTTTATGATAACAGATAAACTTACCTCAATGTCTTTTACTTTGTCCGAAACGCCGGAAGCTTCAACGATAAAGTTCAGCAAGTCATTCTGGTCTTTGTCTGGCAGCATAGTCATTATTTTTCCAATGTTCACCACATCGTCGGTATCTCCTTCATCGCCGTGCAAACTAAATAGAGACGGCGATAGCACAGAAATCTGCAAAAAAAACATTGAACAAATGTCATCTTTTCCCTTCTCACCGTGTCGTTATCCTTCTCCTGAGGCACGATTGGCAGAAATCGAGGAGATCCAATCTTGACAGTCTTGTCTTCAAATCCGGACACGTTCTTCCCAGCCAGCATCATCGTCAACTTGATTCCGTCTCTGAGAAACCGTACCGTGTCTTTAACCACAAGTTCTTCTTTGGTCTTGTTGGCGTCGTTGTTGTATTCATCTATTTTGTCTTGCAGGAGATCTTCCTCGGGATGATCCGTGAACCGACCGGCTTTCATGAGCTTCAACTTGTAAGCGCTTTTCATGAAATGCTTTTGTTGTTCAGGCGAATTAGGAATATTCAAACGTTTCTTGATCTGCTTTTTGTACTCATTTTCCCATCGAATTTTCTTGGCGATTCGGAGAATTGTTGCTGACCACCTAAACGTATAAATTTTTTTATTTTTACTTGCAAAATTAAAAATGCAAAAAGCGGAAACGTTTGCGAACAATCATTGGTCAATAATTGAACTCACGGTGCAGTGTCATTCTTGTTCTTAATGGCCCTGAAGACGTTGGTCAAGTGTTTTGCTACCATTCCTAGTGGACTTCTATTCTGATCTTCGGACATAAGGTTGTAACTAGTTTGCTGAACAATTGAGCGCTTGGCTCTGTTTACTTTGAAGCTACCAATCCACTTGTCTCTGGGATCTTCGCCTTGGTTAACTGCTTTTACTTTTGTCTTTGCTTCGGTTTCAGTTCTCTTCCTGGCAAACTTTTCAAGTCTAGCTGCCATCTTTGGATTGCTGCTCTGCAGTTTAGTGACGGTAATTAGACGTGCATCTAGAATTAAATAGTGAAAATGTGAATTAAACTGAGAAACTTACTGGGCTTCATCTTTATGGGTTTTCTTGCAAGTTTGTAACTATCCAAAGCTTTAACAACGCATTTCGCTTGCTCGTTTGGATTTCTTGCGTCTTCCGAGCATTTCCGCAGAACTTCTTGCTCATTATCGTCCATCTGTGATACCCTAAGCAACGAATTATGCATGATCACAGCAAAACTCACTTTTGATTTGCGAATGCCGCAAATAAACCACTAAACGCTTGATCATGCCACCGTTGAAGGAGCTCCAACCCTGCATCTTGAGTGATTGGAATTTCTAGGTTACGTCCATTGTAGTATTGAGCACCGGGTTGAGTTTTCTCAGTAAACTCTTCTGCTGATAGTGCTAACCTAAGAAAGATGAAAAGCAAGAGTGTGCGTTTTAACATTCTGAAATAAAAATGTTGTTTTGGTTAATTATGTCACTTCGTTAAAAAACAAGAAAATTCCACGAAATCGAAAAAATTAGCAGTCTTTCTAAGAAAATACAGACCTGAAAACCGACTGACAAATCCAGAACGTCAACGTTAACAAATAAAGATCAGCGTGACGTAACTGCACACGGCGGATGACATTTATCTGTCGTTCCTAGTGTAAACTACGAATTTCTGACCGAAAAACGTATCTTTGTGCAATCTCTCACCGAACGTTGAAACCCACTGAAACAAAGAACCTTAACAGTTGGAGCAATTTGCCATTAAATTTGTGAGCAAATGACCCTAATAGGCAACTTAGGTTAATGGGTGCCGAAGAACACCTGTAACAAATGAGGCGTAGGTTGAGAAATGCCTTCACTCTTCGAGCTGACTGCATAAGTGACGCATTAGTGGACCGTGTCGATAATTGCCCAATTAGTACCGGTGAACTCAGAAGACCATCTTCAAAAGGCGTCGCATGTGAAAAGAGGTGAGAACGTTGTGTTAATATGACCTGGAAAAGAAGTTTACTCAATTTGTGAAATTTACAAATTGAATTGAGTGCATTTTTTTTGTTCCTAAGCAAACAGTGTGTGGCTTTACAGCGCTTCTGGCAAGACACAGGCGAAAGAAGCAGTAAAGTGCAAAAAGTGAGCGATTATATAAATTCACCATCAGTGATTAATAATTGCGCAGTTCTGTTCTGCAGACAGATTCGCAAGTCTACATTCATTTATTTCCTAAATAAAGACAAAAAACGTACGCATCTATTTAGGTCAGAGAACAGTCGGTTGACCGAAGATGCCTGAGATATGAAAAGGTTTTTTCTTTCACGGTATATTTGAGATTGTTTGATAATTGCAACGGTTTGATGTTGTGTTGTTTATCAATTGTCCAATTGAATTAAAATATTTTTTGCTGTTGCTTACATACATTAATTTATCAAAATCACGTTAAAAACAAAATATTAAAATTAAGGAAAGTGTAACAATGTCACAATAATAGCGCAAGCGTAGCGTTTTGCAGATGTCTAATTCAGTTTTTTTGGACTCGGCTGAGATTGCAAACACTATAGTAACAACGATCGATAAAAAGCTTTGTATCTTCTGGCTTAAGCGAGATGACCAAAAAGGAATCAAGGCTTTAGTCATCTGCTTTTTTCAGTCATCTGCTTCCTGTTTTTTTTTTGTTTTTCATTTGGACACGTCTGCTCCATATTTGGTCGTCCATTGGAAGGACAGGGTAAACAGGGTAAGTAAGTCAGCGGGTAAGTCAGCGCTCAATTCAGCCAGATATTTTTTCAGTAGGCAAATTCGTATTTCTCAAAATGTTTCATTGCAAAATTTACCAGCTCTTTGTTAATGTGCATGACGTTTTCAGCACTGAAGTGTTCTTGGTTCTTGGAGTGCTTTAAAGACGTCTTTGCAAGAAACAAAGCGCCGTTCGGCCAGTTTCTCCGAAGCTTCCTGTGAACCGTTAAAAAGAATGTCCAGAGACGGATGCTTGTCTATGTCAGCCACTAAAAGCGGAAACAGTTTGGACCTAACTTTTCCAGCAGAGGTTGTCAGTTATAAGCGTTATTGTCGATTTGGAACCTTTGAAGTCGCTTAGATTACATATCTGTTTGTACACAGTGCCGGTTTCATCGTCCATGTGGTCAAAGACTTTCAACGAGAATTTCCAATACTCGGCGGTTTTCGGGCAAATATGAATGTCTTGCATAGTGCCCAAAAGCAAAACGTACAAAGGACAATAATTGAGCTATGAACACGTAACAATTCAATTATGTCTCAGAGCATTTATCAAAGTTTTCAAATCAGTTTTTATGAACGTCAAACAAACTCAACAAACGAAAAAATTAAGAAAAAATTTTTTACATAGCAGGTGTTTTTACACTTCAGTCAACGTTTGAACATAAGTGACAAACTCGGCTGCCATAACCACAAAAATAATTTTAAACGCACGTATTGCAACGCAGCAAAAGCAAACTGGTTGCTAAATTCTTTCGGAAACGTTTAACACAGCAAGCGCATTTTAAAATGCCGCTTTTGTTTTAGGGACATTGCGGCTGAAACAGAGAAACTTTTTCGACAAATTTCCAATATCGACAAATCAGCTTGTTCGATTTTTATTTCAAATCGATTGCATTGCGAAAACACAGCTGAATGTAAGCACAGCTGAATGTTGTGGAAAATAAAGTAAATGCTCACTAAGCAAGCCTTATGCCACCTGTATCCATATGCTTGTTTTTGAATTGGTATGAAATTTTCACTGTTTGCACATTACAATAAGCTTTTCAAATTACGTTTTGCAGTTAAATGGGTGACGTTATGTTGTAGAAAGTTATACTATGTAATCGGCTTAACACATTTTTTATAAAATTAATTTCATATCAAAGTTAGTAAATGAATTAAAATTTCCTGGAAGTGAGATTTAAATTTTACTTGATTTTCATCTCAACAAAACTACAGGTTTTAATCCAAGGAGTCGGCCATGACTCATTATTGCGATTGGTAAAACTTGAACGACAGAAAAATTAATAATTTCAAGTGCGTTTGATCTTTGCGTTTGTTGCAATCAACTGGCGTTTGTCTGAAAATTCGTGATTATAATGCAATTGGGTTTCGGCGCAATTCACTTAACGAGCGCCTTTTTGTTCTTTCTGCTAAATTTATTTTAAGTTCTTCTCGGTCTTTCAACCCACTTGTGCTTTTCAAATTGATTTTTTAAATGTTTTATTTTATTGTTTCGGCAAGTTAAAATTTTTTTCCACATTTGTTTTACCCAAAACATACAGTAATTCTCAAATGAGATGACAGTTTAAACGTAAAATTTTCTTAATTCTTAAATAACTTTTTTTGTTTTAAGATAGATCCCAAGTTGATATAAAGATACTCTAATTTGAATTGAGTGCTGAATGCGGCACGTATCCCGCGGCGCTGTGCATTGTAATTGTTAAGCTTTGTTAAGCGGTGTCAAAGGTGACACATTCAGATCGGGCTGAAAATTTGCATACTGGTAGAGTTTGAGGCGCTGATCAACGTGGATCCCCATACTTGCGGTGCAAAAGAGCAAAAAAGTCTAAAACAACCGTTTTTGGTTTTTCCTCACTCACATATAACGATACTGAACAATAAAAAGCAACGCCTGTCTGGCCGAGTGGTTATGCTTCCCGGCTCCAACTTTTTGCTCTCGGGTTCGAATCCTCTCGAAGCCATTCTTTTTAGAATGTTTTGAACTCCATTTTTCACAAGTTTTCGGTGTTAGTTCACTTAAAATGACAACGAAAACAGTTATACTAACACGAGAACTCACGCAACATCTGAAACACAAACATGATCGACAAAAACAAAATGCTGGACGCACAAATTACGCTCACAATCAGCGCATCGCGCCATTGAAAGTTCTCCGCAGCCGCAGGTTTCGTCGGTGATAGCTAACTGGAAGCAAAACTGCTCTGGAACTTCGAAACGAGGTGGCCGCTCTTCCAGCAGTCCAGCGGCGAGCCAAGCGTACTTCAACATAGGTTCAAATCGCGGGGCCGAGAACTGCTTGATTGTGATGTTGAGGAGGCGTGCGATGGTGTGAGACAACGAACGAAATCAGGACGTTCCCGCAGCAGGATCTCGGTTAGGCGGCGGTAAAAGGACTTGAATTGTCGGTTGAAATAGACAAGCGGCCGAACTTGTCATGTCGTCTTCTTCGAGATCGTTTGCATGTCCTTCTCGTTGTAATTCGCGAATACAGACGGTGCAGAGTTATCTCCCGTGCTGATGTCGTCTTTGTACTCCTACTACTCTCCTCGTTTCCTTGATCCGTTTCATCAAGGCTGTCTTCAGCGAGTCCGTCTTCTGAAGGGATGTAAGCGGCATTCTTCACTTGCTCTAAAACAGATCACATTATCAAATTGTCGCTTCTAGCAAGCGATTACCGATGATTTGCAACGGTAACTCAACCTCTGTTGACGTGAACTCTTCGCTTGCTTCTATTTGTTGACACTTTTCTTCGAAATGAGAGCGCAGTAGGAAGAAGACTCGGCTACGATCCACGGCCTCGCGTTTCAACAGATTTGAGCAAGAATCCACACAGAAAACGACGTATTTCACCGAAGAAAAGCGTGAAGATCATCGACAAACGTATTGGTAAAAGTCTTTCCCCGAGGGGAATTCGAACCCGAGAGTAAAAAGTTGGAGCCGGAATACATAACCACTCGACCAGACAAACGCTGCATTTCAAAATTCAGTATCGTTATATATGTGGGTGAGGGAAAACCAAAAACAACCGTTTTAGACTTTTTTTGCTTATTTTGCACCGCAAGTATGGGGGTCCACGTTGATCAGCGCCTCAAACTCTACCAGAAGTGTGTTAATGCCCAACTCCTTAAATTATTTTTATCACTTTGTAACAAAAACAGTGGGATTGTTATTTACACGCTCAAAGGCAATAAATCAGAAAGCATGGTGACTACATATTCCGGTCGCTGTTTTTTTCCCGTTAGATGCATTTATCTCCCAGAGCCCTTAATGTTGCGTTTCATATTGACAGAATCGACGTCTATTGCGCTTCAGTTTTGCAACATTTTTTTTATCCGGGTTTGGATGCTAGTGCGGCGCTCTGTCATTCCAGTGGTGCTTAGTTCTTTCGCTTCTTTGCTGGCAGATTTCCCACCCGTTGAGGAAAGGGCAAGATCGCCTTTTTCTGAATATTGGTGTTTACATATAATTCAAACGAAGCTTTCTTCGCACGTCGCGAATTCTTTGCAACAATATGCCTCTGGCTAAATGTGACTTAGCGCTTATCGCTAAAGGGTCTTATCGCTTTCTCTCGGACGTCGTGTTCCGGCTGTGCACTTGTAATTAGGTTTTGACTCGGTGAAAGCGGTGAGCTTGGCTCGCACACCATATTTGCATTTTAGAACAAATGTTACTTTTTATGTATTTTAATGAATTTTTTGACCAAATTTTTTGCCAGTACATATATGCTCCAGGAATGTGATCGGTTTAACGCTGATTAGAAACCAACACGTCTTTTGAAAGTGTACGTTCTGTTCAAACCGTTTTAAACGTTCGCCTCAAACATTTCGTGCATAGAATGCGTAGTTTCTTATATCCCAAGCAAAAACCGCTCAACAAAAGGCCGTTGAGCACAAATGGTATACGCTGTCAAACCACTTGTCTGACACGGCGGAATCGGTATTTGACAGGTTGTCTATATTGCTTTATAAACATGCGTTTTTCTCGCATACGAGTGCATTGGGAAAAAAATTGATTTTACAGCGTTGTTCAGCGCAGCGAGAGCTTTTCAATAAGCTAAAGTCCACTGTCAACTTTTGGAAGGACTTTCGCACTTCCCTTGTGAGTATAAACTTGATAAAAAACTTTTAAAAGAGTCATTTACCAGCATTTTGAGTTTTTAACTGCCTAAACATCTACATGAGTCGACCCGGTGCCTCCAAAATGAACCCCAGTGGCCCATCTACGCCAAAGCTTTCTAAAAAAATTAAAACATTTAAGTGTAAAGTAGTCTGTCTAAATCTGCACTAGGTCGACTTGATTAAAAAAAACGAAAAAAAACTGCAAAATTAGTTCACATTCAAAAATTTATTTAAAAATACTTTTAGTGACCTTTCTTTTTATCCCCAGTGACCTATCTACAACAACATTTCCTGAAAAACGTTTTCAAGACGCATCGATTGAATTATAAAGTTAATAAAAAATTTTTAAAGGATTGAAAGCAGGTCATGATCACAATGGAAATTATATCTTTACTTTGGTAATGCAGTTTTGTTCAAGAATTTTTTGATAAACGGTCGGTTCAGCGTTATTTGTTAACAATTAACAAAACCAAAAAAAAAATTGTGGGAAAAAAACTTCGAATGACTCCGCTCCGCAACTTCCAGACATGTCTCCGTCCCCCCTGTCTGGTACAGGTTCTTTTTAGTGTCACCCTACGTTTCCAACCGGTTAAAAGAATGTCGAGTATCAGCAAGCACAAACGTTTTGATTGTAAACTTTAGCGCAATTTACGCGCGAAGCAGTGTTTATTGAATTTAAGTTTACAAATCAAAAAAGAGGTTAGTGTCGCACTGTTGCGCAATTGCAAAAAAAAACAATTATTACACACAAACGGAGTATGCGGAAATTTGGATCCCTCCAATTGAATTTTACTTTTACTTAAATTACCTCTTTTGCGCGTTACTCTGCGCACGTTTAATTTCTGAATATTTAAAATTGTGTTTTTTCAGGCTTTAAAATGTACTTTTGCTTGTAAAATAGTAAAATTTAATACCTGTTCTATGCATAAAATGTGTACTTGTAGGGTTCTACGTTTCTACGTTATATCGATCTAGTAAATAAATAGAATAATTTCGCGTCAAACGTTGCTTTCCTGAAATTTTACTGGTTTCGGGCCAATGGAACTTGCGCATAATTAATTGAAAAAATTTACGCATCAGTGCTTTTTATTTTTGAACAAAGCTTTTGGTCGTTACTTGAATAGTAGAAAAAACGATATATAATGCGGATTGCTACACACAATTGCTACTGAAGCCCTAAAAACTTCACTGTTTTAAAATGTTGTTTGTGAAAAACATTTTATGCTTAGCTAATGGAGTCTTGCGTCTTGCAATGGTTCTCTATACAAACTGCTTTTAAAGTCTGCAGAACGTGTCGTTCTGTTAATCAAGGGGGAGAAAAAACAGAATCAAAAAATGTTTATTTGTATTATTCGTTGTTTCATTATAGTGTCTTTTCTTGCTTGCTTGATTACCGTAATTACTTTACCCACACAATAGCACTCGTCAAGATAATTCCTTTTTTCTCGATTCCAGCATTAAAGCCACGATGGCGGCCGGCCGGTAGGAGGCAAGTGTGCGGACGCGCAAAACTGAGTGTTTTTGAATGCCTTTGAGCTAAAGCTGTTTAAAAAAAAAGATAAAGATTTAATAAATTTTCCTTTTCTGTACTTCAGCGTTCGTTGAGGAAGAAGAGGAAAGATTGATGCCGCCGTAACACGCGCGTAGCAAGCAAGTGAGTTTGCTGGAAGAAGACACTTCACCACCAGCGAGCATCTTCTGCACCCACACAAAAAGTGGTATTGGTAGCGCCGGGAAGCGACTCTCAAATTGATTGCACTTTGGAATCGCTGCTCGCACGATGTTGTTTTCATCTTTCTAAAGACAGGCTACACGGGAACAAATAGGTTTTCACGTTGTTCTCATGGGTGGACGCTCCTGTCGGGCCTTCTTGGGCACGCCCATTTTCACGTAAAGCATGCGCTTTGGAACTCGCGTTGTCAAAACTTGCTTTTTGGTATATATTCACTTGAATTGGCTTTGATGCATTTGCGTTTTTAGTGTTTTTTTCAAATGCAAAAGGTCAAATGACTGGTCCACTCAGAAAAAGTTAGCCATGATCGGTCTTTGTTGGGAAAAAACCAGAACAAATTTTCTTGACACATATATTTGGTGAGCCCAAGAAGCATATTATAAATATTCGAAAACGAGTAACTTATTGCGGATTGATGCGAATGCTTCTAGGAACTGCATGACTCACGTGTAACTTGATACGGAAGCGAACTTGAATACTGCTGCGTTTGTGGTGACCAAAGTCGGATTTGGCAACCGCTATGGCGTTTTTGGATCTTTTAGTTTGTGATGCGTCCACTAGTTTTAGAAACGACGTGGCTCGCCAAAGAAATTCTTGCTGTGCTCACATTTTCTTCTTTCCGATCAGATCGGAAGAGCGGTTCAGACTAGAAAACTGCTTTTTTCAATAGTCTTTACTTGTTGAATTTTGCGGTTTTGTGGCATATGTATTCCTTGGACTGAAAAAATTTTTGTATTTTGGGAAGCGACAGAAAACAGCTTGTTTGCAAGTGTGTGGTGAGAAGCAAAATTAGATTTCGCCATACTGCGACAGTTGTTCTTGCGACCGATATTTTTTGCTGTAACTCGGTTTAATTAGTTGTCTAGTAAAAACTTCTTTTTCAAATTCAAATTTTTTAAAACAGGTTTTAGATTGTCACTGATATCTGTTATTTCCTCATTATAACTTTTGTTTTTTTGAAAATTTTGTTAAATTTGTACATTTGTACAAGTCGTATTACATAGTTTTTTAACGTTGTCTATAAGCCTCATTTGCAGGAAAACACTTGCAAAAAAGCAATAAAATTTGTTTTCAGTTTGACAATTAACGTTCAGCAATGCTTCTTTCTTCTAACCAAAGGTACGTTGCTATAAACATTCACTGCGTGACATTCAGATTACAATGTGGTCTGCTAATTACTGAAATGCAAATAAAACAATTGTCATTGAACTGTGTTTCCTAATTTAAAAATTTACGTTTGTTTTTAAATTTTTGTCTACAATTTAAGCTAAGCATGGTTCCTAAATTTTTCGTTCCAGGCTCCTGCACAATTTTCCTGATTTCTCTTCCTAATTTTTAGATCCAAAATTTATCTGAAAATGAGTAAACCTATATCTACATACATAGTTCTTTTCGCGTCTTCAGACAATTGGATACGACATTATTCCTGGAGGCTCCTGGCACGATTTCTCTGATTTGTTAATTCTTGAGTCTTAACTATTGGATTACCTCCCGATGCTATGCGTAGCCAGAAAAAGTGGATTTTAGACGAAAAAACCCCGCCTCCCGCCTCAGCCAAACTTTTTTGTGTGAAGCTCTGGCTTTTGGCCGCCTTCGGCCGCGCGGATTTGAGTTTCAATTGTAAGTCTTTGTCTTAGCCGCCGGGGCGGCGGCGGAGCCGCCGCGCGTTTTTCGCAGGCGGGAGCGAGGTGGCAAAGCCGCTGAGGACCGATACTTGAAAATCTCCGATTTTCTAGAATCTATCGGAAATATTTACTCTTGGGGGCAATCTAACAATTGCAAGAATCTTACGATTTGAGATTCCAATGACGTAATTTAAAATCTGGAAAAGCTCGAAAATATTGAGCGCTTGGGATACTTTGAAATCTGGATACGTATGGAAATAACCTCAATAAACCGCGAATCAACTCAAATCTGGCCAATCAATTTTGGTAAAATGCGTTAAATTTTTTTGAAATGCTGATTTTGTACTCCATAATTTTTTCTGAAGTCAAAAATGAATAAAGAAGGCCAGATGGGAGTGGATTGCCGTTTATTGAGGATTGAGGGTTATTTCCAAGCGTGTCTAGATTTCAAAGTATCCCAAGTGCTCAATATTTCCGAGCGTTTCCAGGTTTTAAATAACGTCATTGGAGACTCAAATCCGTAAGATTATTGCAATTGTTAGATTGCCCCATAGAGTAAATATTTTGCCTTGGTCCCCCTAACCTTCGTTCTTGACCGAACCAGACATGTCTGGGAAATGTATGGCGGCCAACCGTCCCTTTCCAGACATAGCCCACATCCAATTTCAAGGTTACAAAAACGGCGTTTTTGGGGGAACAATTTAGTATGCGCAATTTAAACAAAATCAACTTTACCTGTACAATTCTTTTTTTAACACTGGTTTTGTTTGGGCAATGCATTAGGTCTCCCAACATTATTTGTTCTTAAAGTCTTATAGGTACAAAAGTAATTAGGAAAAAACTCTTGTTGTTTTTGCTTCTTTACACTTAAGGTCACAAGGGCTTTAATTTCGGGTGTGAGTCCGTCCTTCCGAACTGAACTCGGTTAGTCCGTTCTCGCATTCATTTTGATTCGTACTTTTCAAACTTTTGTGTACGTATAATGACATAGTTTAAAAAGCGTTGGCTACATTAAACATTCACATTGTAAATTATGTTTGCCTCCTAGCATTTTTAGACTTTCTGTCCTTGTCAAACTCGCCTCATATGAAGGTAATTTTCGTCGTTTCTACATATCTCGGTTTTATACGTCCTCACGACTTGTCTGTCTTTTTTAAGCGGCCTAACCAGATTTTAGTCAGAGCCTATCGCTTACCTCGTTTCTTAGTTTATATCTTTACTTGCGCGATATGCATGAGTCAGGTGTCGTAATAAGAAAGACTTTTAAAAACGTGCTATGTGTAAACAAATTAAACAAAGTGTTTTAGAAAAAAAACCCAGTTGCGAGTGGCTACTCATAACAGATGACTGTAAATCTACATGACCCTCGCGATCCGTGGGCTTGGCGCAATCCGTGGACAAGTGAGTCACGAGCCAATTATGCTGAACTGTGGATTATTGTGCCGATTATAATTTGTCTTTCACTAATCGCCGTTATTGTTGTTGTACCGGTTGTGGTGCATCGGTACTTTAAAGAATGCTGCCCGTGTCCGGTGAGTGCATTTGAAAAAAATTTATCTGAATTTGTTTTGGTTTGAGTTTGGCAATTTTGACATTTACGTTTTGACGTTTTGTTCGTTTTGACATTTTCCATTATTGGAATTTTTATAGCTTTCAAGTAAATTTGTTTTTCAACGAATCGCTTTTGGAAAACTGAATAATTAGTGTTTGGTTATAATTGCTTATGATACGACCTACAATCGAGCATGGCCTTTCCGGTGAAGTGGAAAATTGCTCTAAGAACGTTTTTCCAAATGGGTGGTTCGGGAAAAATGAGAGAAGATGAACATTGATCTTTGTTGAACGTAGGAGTAAGAGACCGAAATAGAACTTTTAGGAATGCATTTTTTTCTGACATACGACATCTCAATGCGATTATTGAAAACTAAGCCATTTAATTTACGACTACGTTTTTCGAAGGTAGTGATAATGTTGTCGCGTCGCTTGAAAAGTTGCTTTGTATCGCTTGTCTTTCAGTACTTTATTAAAATTAATTTTAATGAACTTTAAGCGCTTGCCAATTTACTGAATTTTCCAGATCCTCAAAACTGCTCGTAAACACATAAATAATTTACCCCTTGTCAGAAATAGTGAAAACTTGGCTTTGCAACACTGCATAGATAATAACTAATTTAATTCGCGCTTGTAGTAAAATTGATGTGTTTCCAAAGTAACGTTGAGAGTTCCAGGGACAGATATTAAAATTGCATGCCGTGTTTTGTTAAAGAAACGTTGACAAAACAAACACTGGTGATGCGGCTGGTTTGATAGATCGGTTGTCGTGACTCATCATTTGGGGTTGATTAGCCTGGAAGTGGTAGCAAAAAAAGCCACAACAAATAACTTTGCGAAAAACATGCATTTTATTGCCGTCGTTTTGACTGACTTTACTTCAATGTAAAGGTCTGAAAAAGAATGATGCATCATGTAAACTTTTGTGAAGTATGTTTGAGAAATTTCTTCAACACGAATAAAACTTTGTAAAATGACTTTATATTCTATGTTAATACAATGACAATTATAGAAAATTTGGTTGTGTATTGATCGTTTCCTGTCAACATGTTCTGACTTTGATGAACCCTCAAACGAGAGCAACATGGAATCTCAGCATGAATGTTCGGCTGCTTGGAACAGCGGTGACTACTATCGGAACCAGTACACTTTGAAGCCTCCTCCAATGAACTATTACCTTTATCAGCACAAGCGATCCAATAGCGTAAGCCATCATTTAACCCAATCTCATTCAGCTCCAGACAATGTTCGAGAGGCCGATATGCTACGGCAATGGAATCAATCAATGAGTTCTGTGAATAGCGTTAAAAGCGAAAAGGCTCATTTTATTGTTCCCAAAATTAAGTTGGAAAGGGTATGACACAACCGTTAACTTTTGGTTTTGTATGCTGCTACTTAACAAGCTATGTTATACAAACGACTCTCGTAGTAACGGGTGTGTATTGTATGTTTTGTACTTTGAAAATATAAGCTTTTATTTATCACACAAGTTTCAAACGTTACGGCAATTAGTCAAGCCAATTGACAACAGCTGTTTATGACAAAATGCTTCGGTCTGAAGACATCTAAAAGGACATTCAATAGCAACGGTCATTCGCGTACTGCAAAAAAATAACTCAAAAATAGTACTTTTGAAACAATAAAACACTTTTTCCTACAATTAAAAAAAACGTTTTTAAAATTTAGTTTTATTTGTAAAACAAAAAAATGCGTCAAACGTAATTTTGAGTATCTGCACTTACGTTCACCTTTGCTGTTTGCGCATGGTCCATTTCACGCATCCACATCCCTCCGCGTGCTCACGTTCTCTGACTGCTTTGTGGAGTGGAATTTTAACGCATACTCACCAGTTTATCAGTATTCACTAACAAGGGAACGTTCCCAAGCGTAAATCACAGATCGGACTGAAAATTGATGAGCCGATAGATCTCGATACGCTGATTCCGAAAAAATAGGTCAAAGGCGTAAAAATAGCGCATGTCTAGTTAGAAAGCCCAACCGAAAAGCAGGCAGTCAGCTCGAATGACCAAGCCTGACTTAAGAAAACAGGTAGTTTGAGCTTGGACATTCGAGCTGCTCGAGCTGGTTTGACATTTTGTATGACAGTTTTTCGATCTAGGCATGCCCTTTTAGGCATTTTAAATCTCGCATCGGCCGGTAAAACCTATACTTTATAAAATCAGCGCGTCGAGATCTATCTGCTCATAAATTTTCAGCCCGATTTGTGATTCACACTTGGGAATGTTTCCTCGTATGTTGTTAGTATGCTTCCGGCTTATGTCAGAAGTGAAACGTAATTAATTTTTATATTTATTTGTTTACAATTGCAATATAATTTGCCACAACTTTTATGTACAAACTCCACGCATTACAAGAATCAGCTAAGGCCTGGCGAACAATGTGGTGGACTCGGTGTGTGATATGCTCGGCGCTCCCTTCAGAGCACGCGGAAGCTCTGCGGGTGGTGGCTCTTCGCCTCGTCGCCGCCGACGCTTTCTGATACGACGCAGAATTCGCCAACTGCGAAAGACAATCTCCACTGCGACAACGCTTGACAGAAATTCGATAAGACCGTAAACCGCGATATGCAGATAGGTTTTCCGCAGTTCGGAGAGAGCGAGTATAACGAGTGATACTGAAAACGGTTTGCTTAATTTTTTAATATTTAACTTGTCTTCATTAAACGTGTTTTTAAAACAAAAAAATCAGAAACAAAAACTTTGTAAATTGGCTTAAATTCGAACTTACCGCTTAGAATAATAACCATTCGCGCAATTTTCACACACATGTATGGCCACAAATAGCACATTAGCTGTCTTTTAAGACCACGTTGGTGGGCCAGAAAAAGTGAAGCTGTGATGAACGTTCCCGTAGTGAAAAAAAAGAGAAAGACACCTAGACTAGTCCATCGGCTGACTGAAATTGTGGTCTAATTATGCTAAATGGCATCAACGTCAAACGTACTTGGATCCAAAGGCTTGATAAAAGAATGAATAAGGACGTTGAAGCTTATAATCAAGGGAGTAAATATCCAGGCGACTTCTTGCAGATAGACTATTACGAAGACAGTGTGTAGACTTTCCAGTTGTGACCCACTCTTCTGTGACGTCATAACGCATCATGCATGAACGAGATGCTAAAAGTACTTTAAATTTGAATTGCTACAAATCATTCTGAAATTTTCAACACATAGATACGCGAAATGTTTTAGTCTGTGAGCAAGAGTTGAGTAAGTGGAACGTGTCGGAAACACGTGTTGTCTCTCCTTGTTATGTGCGGCTGTTTAACATTGTGAATCTGTTTTTACCCTTAAAATTTTTGAAATATTTATTTCTTTTCGCACTAGCGTGTGCGTCTCCCTCGCGTAATGATTGTATAAGAGATTTTCCAGCTTTGATTCCTCAATATTTTTTTACATCTTGAATAGTTGTTACAGAGGAAATAACAAGTTAAAAAAAAGAATTTACGTAGTTGATTTATAATTGAGGCTGATTTGTAGTTATAATAAATTTTTTCTAAAAAAAACGGAAAAAAAACGAATTAAAGAAGAAGGGTCTATGGCTTCTCCCATGTTTACTCATGAATACATGGGCGAGCAGACCCCATTGACTGGAAGCACAATGAGCAGAAACACTGGAAAACTTAATCCCTGACAAAGAGAAAAAGAACAGAAGAACAATATGATCAGGAATCGTATATATTACGTCATATCAGTTATAAGACGTTAAAAAACAACTGAAATTTGTCAATGCAGCAATGTACTGGAAAACGTGCACTTGTGCGCGCTTACACATAAAAAACAAGCAGTTACCTAAGTGTGACACAAAGTTGCTATCGACTAGCTCCGTCCCGCTGCAATGAACTCAACCGGAGAAAACGTTGAATGGCGAAGGGTAGAGCGATTACCGATCGAGTTTGCTGAAAGCCGCCGGTTTGTAAATGGCCCATCGGAGTTTTGGTGTCGGTCGCACTCGTAGATCAGTGTAATCGAACTAGCGGTGGCGGTCGTGGGGTATAAACACAAACTCGAGAGTGATAAATTTCTTTCTGATTTTTTCTGTGTTTTTTACTTTTCGTCAGGTGTACATATCGACAAGGAATGGATGCATTGCCGCGTGAGAAAAAGCATAAGCGAAAAGACAAAAGCGATTTTAAATGGAGCGAGAAAGCAGAAGATGTATACCACGTGAAGACAAGCTGAAAACGGAAGGAGAACAAGCGAAACGAAGGAGGGGAACGTAGAGAAGATGATGACCAAAATGTAAATTGGTATCGCGCGGCGCATAGCAACCAGTGGGCAAAAACCCAAGCGCATATCATACCAAATACAGAAAAAAGAGTACCTAATTAAGAGCACAGAAGGGAACAAGCGCCAAGTTTATAGCTGACAAGTATTGAAATAAGCTCCTTGGTTTGTTGTTTGTTTCGCACGTTTGTAATGAAACACTGAACAAGAAACCAAGATACGAGCATTCGTCCCAAGGAATTGCTAGGCAGAGACAAATAAGGCTCATGACTTAAGAGAACAGTCGTTGACCGTTCTGCTTTCAGTAATATCTTTGTCCTGGACAGGCTTCCCATAAGGGTAAGAACCCGCCCGCATGAACGCGCCTAATTAAACTGTATTAAAATGAGTGGCAATCTCCTTCAGGCGACACCACAGTCCACCATCAAAAACAATATACAAATTGGCAACAATTTGTTCCTGTGCGGAGCCGCATGCGTGGGGAGTTCTCTTGCATGCTCCTTCCATAGTTTTTCTAGGCATCCGGTCCAAAAGGGACATTTCGCTTGTCGAGGTTTATGTGCGGCACGTGGGAGTTAAAGGGGCAACGACAAGAAGAACATGATGGAATCGAGCGTAATGGATTTAAAAGTGTGCATAAATCATTTCCGTGTTTTCATTAGCAAAGAGGATTGATCCTCGCCTAACATTCTAATACTAACTCGCATAAATATACAAAGTCAAACCAAAATGAGTCGAACCAAAAACTACCATTTGAAACTGAATTACGCATATATTGTGTTAATCGATGTAAAAAAATATTCACAAGATTGCTAAAGTGCGCGGTTCCATAATACGGATGACTGACGACTTTGCAATTTCGGACCTTAGGCAAACAGTGGAAGGGAATCCATTCGCGTGGCACGACGCCAAACGGAAAGATAAACGAAAGGGTGCGGCGGACTAGCGTCCATCTTGTAGCCTCCCAACGTTAAAAAAGGGTTTCATGCACTTTCTAAAACTAACAAACGGACGTGAGGGAAACATAAATAACTCTTACTGTTCACATGTGGAATAAAAATGTTCACAACTAATGAATTATTGCTTTTGTTGTCAATTGTATGCACCTTAAACAAAGACGTTTTATTGTTATAATCAGTATTGGTTATAAAGTGGCTTATATGACATATATCAATTCTGTTTGCCACAAGCTTTCTACTGGTTGATCCACTCTAAATTTACATTTTAATCTTGAGCACTAGCGTTCAAAACGGCTTATTCCTCATTCATTGAAGACCCTTTAAATTGCTTTTGTAATGAACTTGTAAACAAGAGCTATCTTTACACCGGTGTTTGTTAATCGGTTTCGTCTGACAAATGCCCAATCATTTTAAAATTCTCTCAGGGTCTGCCTTTTTGAATCCTGAATTTTTAGACAATGAATGGAAAACTCAATTGCTCTAATTGGTAAATTCAAAAAAAAGTTTGCTAAATTTATTTGTTGTTGCGTGAGCGTTTCACAAAAGTGTCCTGGAACATTAGCGCAAAGGGCAAATAATTTTAGAGTCAGTCGGCGCTAAGTAATCGACTGTTGCGTTCGACCACATTCAGTTTTTAGCTGCAGTATGGTCAGCTATCATTGTGAACCCGCGTTTACAACTGTATTGTTCTTCAAATTTAATAAATGCATACCGCTTTCAAGTAACTTTGCTTTTAATAAATTCAAATTACGTTTTATATTTCGTGCGCTGATAAGAGAAAGTCTTTGTCAATTGTTTTAATGTTAACAAGAATTAGACAAGCAAAACGGCTTCAATAATTGACTCAAAAGAAGTACATGTCCGCGATCGGTTGTATGCAAACGCATGCTCAGGTTGCCAGACAAAGTGTGCAACCTAGAAATTAGTATGAATGCAGTCTGAAGCAATTGTAACGACAAACCCTCAATCCAATTTTTTAATTGCAAAAAATTTGTGCTACGTACTATTGGGTCATAATATGTATACTAACTAAAACTAAAAACCGGAAAGGCTAATTTGTTTGTCTACATAAATCAGTCGTTCCGCAATGTGGATGTTTTGTTTAAAGAAGAAGAACGACAAAACGTGAGGTTAGGTCATGTTTTGCCAGTTTTGAACTTGAACTTTGAATGCCTCAATATCATTTTACTGTTCGGTGTTTGACCTCCCTCAAAAAAATTATGAAGTTGCTTGTTTTGCTTCTTTGTATGTCAATTCGTACTTTAGTATGGCCCTTTTCGCATAAGCACGAATGACATAGCAAGGCGTTAACTTCTTCATCAATCAATGACTGAATTACAATCAGCGACTGCACTGCTGTGATCGTGAAGATCGTCGACAACTGCACGAAAGCGACCACAAAAGGTAAAGTGCATTGGAATGCTTGGCGCAATCTATGTTTTTTTTCCGCACTTTCAGCACATACGCCGTTTTGCGGAAGAGATGCGACTTACACCTCGGAGCAGCCAGTAAGTAACATCTTTTATCTATAAAAAACGTTAATAATATGTGCTTGATAGCTAAAACATATCAATAAAATCCGCAGTTTTTTAAGATTTTCGACAAGTGCTTAGTCGCCGGAAGGCTATCATTATCCCCATACGCTCATACAGAAAAAATCCACAATTGAATACGTTTTGACAGAATAGAGTATTATTTTTAAAACGGACTGACTAAACTGAAATCAAATTTTATTCAAAACAACAGTTTGCTAGCTTGTGGAATGGTATTCGCCAAAGTGGAAAGAGCCAAATTGAAAATAGAAAAGTGCAATCTTGCTTTTGATCATTTGGATGGCTAGCGTAATCTCTTGTACTAGTCGTTTCTTAAAAAATCTTTTGGCATAAATTTGTAGGCTTTAGTTTTGTTTCAATGTGGACGCTGCTACGCGTCTTCTTCTTCCTCGACAAGCCATCCATTGAATTGAAAATCAGAATAGTTTTTAGTCGCACCACGCCATTCACATGGATGACGTCTTGCTCAAGCGTTACGGACACGTCCAGAAGCCCCCGACACGTCCAGAAGTCCTCACCGCACCAAATTTCAAAATCGACTCGTTCGCAGACTCCTTAAAGTAGAAGTAGGCCGTTTGCACCTGTAGCAGAGTTGTGAGGTCCGCTCGGTCACAAATCATTGCAATTATTTCCGAGGGGAGTGGACAATTGAATCAGTCAACATATAGTCGGTCTATTTGAAGCAGAAACGTAAATGAAACAGAAAGTTTAATGAGCACGCAATCGGATTTGAGTGAAAGGTTGCACAAAACCACGTAAAGCATCTATTTACACACCCAAATCTACCAATGTTGTTATGGTTACAGGTCACGCTAATTCTGCAGCTGCGCTAGCTTTGTGGAAAACTGCATGCAAGCGCACTCTACCATCATATTAGTGCGATGCACGAGACGGTGGCTGCATAGAAAAATTGACAAAAGGCGTCAATGCAATAGAGACGTTGGTCAGTGCAAGCGCCATTTTACCGTCACTTTGAGGTTGCAAATTTCACTGCTTGCATGAACTAAAAATTAGTGCAATTAGCAAAGACACATTTTAAAAGCGAATTGTAAGCCCACTGGAACTAGAACCTACACGCCTGTCTGTTCAACTTTAGTTCTGAAGTAATCACCAAAATGCTTTATTATTTTACCAATGATCAATATTTCCCAGAACATGAGCAAGAGCAGCAAAAATTGCTGTCACGTAATCGAGATCTCCATCTTTGAACACTGTCATGTAGTCTCCGTTGGTGTGGTGGAAATAGAAGTAGTAGTCTTTTCCTTGATCGGAAACGTAATTCACGGACGGAACTCCCTTATCAGACCAGAACTGAACATCTCCCTAAAACGCAGATTAGTTGTCTTACACGAGAAGCTCACAGAAGCTTACCTGATCATTACTCTGGACTAACGACAACGGAATATTGTGATCGTTGATGATCTGCACAATTTCGTCAAGGACTTTCATCTGAAAATTACGAAAGCTGTCTTGTTGTAACACAATCTTGTTGTATACGTACCTGTGCTCGGGTTCCCATAAAATGAAAAGCAGATTTATCATTTTTTGGCTTGAAAGCTCCTTGATCAGATTCAGACACAAAAAAAAACTTTTTTAAAGAGTCTTTTTCTGTCTCTTTGAAATATGCTTGCGACCCAAGCATGCCTTGCTCCTCAGCAGTCCAGAACACAACTCGAAGAGTCCTTAAACATTTTGTTTTTAAAACGGGTGCTGAGACATACCGCTTGGGAGCGAATCTCGGGTCTTTCTTAGCCATCTCTTTAATAATGTTCAGAGCGTTCCAGGCAACCGCCATTCCACCGCCGTCGTCCATGGCTCCTTGACCGACGTCCCAACTGTCCATGTGGCCGGAGAGAAGCACAATCTCGTCCGGGTAAGTGCTGCCTAAAATAGCAAACGTGTGATGCAAAACACACTGTTTTAGCCTCTCTTCGAGGGATAGTTTTTTGCTTACCTTTGATGTCAAAGATGGTGTTTCGGGAAGTGCATTTTCCGACCTCCCGTGACTTGATTTGCATGCGGATCTCTAGCTTTTTTCCTCGCTTGTACATTCTCTGAAGCATCTCGGCCTCCTCGATTGTCAGACAAGCGGAAGGGATCACCGCTCCTCGGCCTCCACTTCCGGTGTGAGGAGAACTGATTGAAAATGGCGTCACAGATTTGAGCAACACTCCAGCAGCTCCTCGAAGGGCTTCGTTACGAGAAGCAGCGCGATAGCGAACAGTAGTGCCATAGCCTTCCCATTTTTCGACAAAAATGACAATTTTGCCCGTAATGTTGTGGTTCTGAAATACACTGAATGTAATGTGTATCATACTACGTGCCCAATACCTTTAGCTCTTCAAACGAATTTACGACAATTGCTTCGGCGGTCAGGTCAACTGGAGGCGACCCATCGACGGTGAGAATATTGAGTCTGTGCAGGCGTGGTTCTAAAACCGAAACTAAGTACTGATTCGAACAAACACCCACCGATAAGCATAACGCGATCGTCGCCACGACGCCAATGAGGAAGATTGGGGACGCTTTGAGTGTGAACGTTATCGAATCCGTCCTTTTTTAGTCTGTCCACGGTCCAATCAATCGCCCTGTAATAAAAAATTTGTCAATGCTAATTATTTTAGGACGTTCAGTATAAGGAAATTTGATATAGAAAATAGATTTATTAATTTTTGCAGCATTCCAGCTTTACTAAATTAGCACTTACATTAGACGGCGTTTAGACAATTTTTAGAGCTAGAATTTTCGCAGTTTGTTAACCATTACAATATTTTTGGTGACTGGAAAATATCACTGATCACGGGAATAAGATCAAAGAGCGTTATCTCTGAGAAGCAAAATTAGACAGGGGATGATACCAATTGTTCAGTAATCGGTCTTTTATAGTCATACACAAAACTCACTTTTCAAGACTTTCCGAACCAACATGGCGATGACCAAACTCGTCCACAAGTTCTGCCAACCAATTGAATGCGACTCCTTTTCCCTTTCCGTGTGTGACATATTGCATCAACTTTTGAGCCGTTTCGTTGAACTTAACATAAACCTTTCATATGCGTGAATACTTTTAAAACGTACCTGATTGTAAACTGGCCCATAACTAGCAATGCCTTCTTGTAGGAAAAGTGAAAGCAGGACAGCCCACGACCACATCGCGCCGTGCAGTTGCAATGTGAATTGCTTTGAAGCCATCGAAAGAGAAAAAGCTTTCAAAGGGCGGAGTCAAGAGGACACCAACACCTATTCGAATCTAGTGACGGCTGTCAACGGAGAAGATTGTTTGTCTCCCAGTAACATTATCTAACAGAGCATACAACGAACCTCGATCGAATAAATCGTAGGCTTTCCGATACGGCCATGAAAAACCTTTATGCAGATCGCACAAACTACAGATGTGTGACTGCGGAGCCGATTGTGGTTCGCGTTTGTTGGCAAGTCTTGTGACTTAGTCAGCGACGAGATAAAAAAAGTTACATATTTGCCGTGTCATGTTGCATCATTCGTAACAGGACTTTAATCAGCAAACTGCCAATGGGTGTAGTTTAGTTGCTTTTTACAATCCGAATTTGAACTGTACAAAAGACTCCAGCTCATAAACAAAAACAGACATATGATTTCGGGTAGCAATGATAAGTTTTATGTGGAAATAACAGACAACAACAAAATAAACAATTTGACCAGCGGTGTTCTTACGTTTTGGTCAGCCACTTCTTCTTGTGCTCCACGTTTGTAGTCACTAAAACGTTCAAAATTGCAGCAAAAGTAGATATTGTAACGAGTACCTTTGCAACGACGACGTCTGTTATTTTGCGCCAAAATCTGCTCACGGAAGTTGGCAACTGTCTTTAATGTTGGCATAAATTTCTTGGTGAGAGCGACGATTTTGAACTTGGTTTGTCTGAAATTTAGCAATTATGCAAAAGCGACAGAAGTTAGTGCATGAGATTTGGTTGACTGGAAGGTTTCAACGCAATTGGCGCAAACGGTTGAGAGAAATTGTTCAAGCGAGCCTTATTTGAATGACCTTAAACAAATAAATAAATAAAAACTATAAATGTAATCGGAGTTTCGTTCGGAAACGGCTAATTGCTAAAGAGGCTTGACCGCCAAACACTGGAAGCAGCTAACACTTAAAAATTCAAAACCGTTTATAAAACTTTATTTTCCCAAGGGACTGCTTGTAATCGAAAAAGTATTTGCCGTTGTCAAAAGACGTAGAGGCGTTTTAGTGCCACCCGATCTCACTAGTGGCATTTGCCTGAAAAGGCAAACAAATTTAAAGCCTGCATAAGTTGCTAGCATTCTTCTGAGTGCTCCACTTACTGTGCTTCAACCTCGAAAACGCCTTCGTGGACCTTCTTAGACGCATTCCTTCTCAAACGCTTTTTGGCATTCTTTAGCCTCTTCTTCTCCTTTCTCACTGCTTCTTCCGATTCCAGCTTCTCCATAAAGGTGGCTTCGTCTTTTTCAATGTCTTCAAGTTCAATATCTGGTCCCAAAGCAGAATTCTTCAAGCTCACTTTCATGGGTGCATTGTCGTCATCACTCTCACTCTTGTTGCCCCCCACGTCGAGGAACTCGAAATGGTTGTCATCCTCGTCTTCGGATTCCAAGAAGTGTCGGCAAGGCGCCTTGTCCTTTTTTTTTCCGACTAAACAATAAAGATTTAGAATGTCTCAGTATGTAGTACATACATATGTAGTTGAAATAAAGTTTTAAAAAGTAATCCACAATCAAAAACAGAGAATAAAACAGCCGAATTGCAATTCTACGTTTGTGATCTTTATTATACACATGCTTTTGTGGGTGTACAATTGTGCTTATTTTTTGATTTAAGTATGAGTGCACCAATGTTGCATCAAAACAATTTTCAAGTAGCAGCTTGTAGCTGCAATATAGTTTTGAACATAAATTATCACTTACTTGCAGTCCTGACTTTCATGTTGTGACTGAAGCTTGAGAACGATAGTGGAAACTGGAAGAGTAAACGTATAAAGAACATTTGTGATAGATAATTAATAGAAGTATTACACGCAACAAAGAAGTTGAAGATAAGCGCGAAACAGATTGAATAGGAACGATACTACTTCAATTTTTGTACAGGCAAACGAGACGGGGACCGCCACTCCAGCGCTGCTTTCCAAGTTCATCGTGGTAAGACCCAAAAACATTTACATTTAGTTTATAACAACGTCCATGTGAAAATACAATGTTGTTATCACGCATCTTTTAGGCTCTGCATGTAGTTTTTCAGCTTTGATAGCACCCGCTTCTTCTGCAAAAAAGTAACATCCACAAAATGCCTTGAGTCTCATAAACCTTCTCCATATAAGCGCAAATCTGTCGATGTTGCTGAACAGCGATTTTATCCAATGCACGTTTGCTAGTATGCTTTTGACAGAGTTAGAGTATGCTTGGAAATGCCTCTCAACAGTTCTCACGTTCGCTTCCACAAAAGTTCTTGTTGTATCAAGAGCAGCATCCAGTAGGCATTTGACTTCATCAAATTCCAAAGACTGAATAAGGATGCGAGGTTAACAAAAAAACAACAAACGATAACCTTGTTTTCCAGTACTGCTAGACAACTTGAAAGATTACAAGAAATTTGACTGATTTCCCGCAGTTCCAACTCCACTGGAAAGTCTTCTCCATATACAGCGTTTGACAAATTAGGAAAACTGAAATTTTTAATCTAAGAACAAGATTTCAATCCGATAAGCAATTGTTTTTAGTTATTGATTGAATTGTAAAAGGTTTTGGAACTACACCGTATGATTCATCACATCTCAATAGTTTAAAATTTTTATTTTTAACGTTTAAATTGCAAAAACACCGAGAGAGGCACTAATCAAAAGTTAACATAAAGTGCGTTGTAGCACAGGGGAGACAACGTGACACCCGTCAATCTGAGAACTAATAGTAAACACAAGCTGAGTTGATTGCTTAGTAAGAGAAAAATCGAGACGTAATGGCACTGAAAATCAGAAATATTTACAAAAAAATACAAAAATTTTCAATTTAATACGGCCTTTTGCGGCTGAAGCTGTGGTAGTGGCTTCATCGGTCATCGTTTTGTTCGGAGGAGCATGAAACCGCTGAACGGGCATCTTGGCTGGACTCGGCTTCCTGAAGGTTTCCTGAACTCTGACCACAGACGCGGCCGAAAACTGGGGTTCTACAGCTGGTCGCCCAACGGGGGTGTTGCTCGTCTCGTAACCGTCTTCAGCATAGATAACACCTCGGAGTTCCAGGTAGCGTTTGTTGTTGTTAACGTGAGCGTAATTGGCTGCGTGGCAAGCCAGGAAATGAAGTAGGCCTAGGACAACGATGAAGCCTCCAATGTGGGCCACAACGACGTAGGTGATAAGAGTGGTGCTAAAGGCGCAAAATTGCTGAACGTTACCGCCGCAGAAATTCAGATCCTACAACATTATTATTTTAAGCTTTAAAAATAGTATCAAGCGTTGTAAATAGTTAACAACTAGGTGGAATAAGTGCAATCATTGAGCGAAATTTAACTCACATTTTTCACAACGTCTTTAAACAGCGGATGAAAGACTCTGAAATCCAGGCAGTTGTTTTCTGAGTACCCGTCAAGTGATAAACATAAGTTGGAGAAAATGGCATATGCGAAGATAAGTATCGAAGTGAAAGTAATTATGGCAATCCACATAATTGTGAGCAAGTAGGAGAGAACCATTGCAATTGCGCACACTACCCGTCCGCCTCGGCGAGTGTGAGCCGTGCCGTACAGTTCTTCTCGGGTTGAGCCTGTGCTAAGAAAACCGACAAGAAGAAGGAAGAGTGCTGCCAAACACATGATTGTGACAATGACGTAGAAGACTATTCGAGCCTGAAACAATGAAATTATTAAATTTTCACAAGCATCTTAGGAAATATCTTAAGTCGTAATTTGGGAAACCTGAAAGAAACGCACTTTGTCCAACCCTGGGAGACGGTCAATATTAGTGCTTCTTCTAAACTGCTCGATGCATCCGTTAAAAGATCTGATCATCATAACGGTGAACATAACCACGCCAATAAAACACAACAGAGTGGCCATGAGTGAAGCGTATGGCGTCCTTGCGTGACATCCATCATGGTTCGGCGGCACAGCGACTTGCAAAAGATTTCGGTCAACGACGTATTCTTGCTGGTTCTTCGTCTTGTGGTGCATCATTACTTGTCGACCGCTTCCAACGCCAAAATGACAACGGCAGCGGCAATACACTAAAATATGCTCACATATGACTGCACGGGAATTCTTGCACATATCGCGGGTGAAATGCAAAAAGCGAATCTCCTCGAGTCGCCTCCTTGCAAGCGGAGTGGATGTTGGCCGGGAAAACTAGGAACGAGCTGTTGCTCAGTTGTATAGAAAAATGATAAAAGTATAACAACGTGTTCGTCCGTCACGCTTTTCGCACGTTCAGTCCGTTGCCACCATCGGTCGATTTTGCCGTGGTCGGTTTCGCAATCGAAATTAGTGTCGTAAACGCCAAATTGGCTACCGCTGCGGACGTTACTGTGCTCCATTGACTATGCACTAAAGCTGGAATTGAACAATTTACAAATTGCGCAATTTTAAAAAAATTTGGCTGTATAACAGTATAGTGCACGGAAAGGGTAACATGTGCACGGAATAGATAAAATGTGCACGGAGAGGAAAAGCGTGCACGGAATGAATGTAGTGTGAACGGATGCATGTTTTTCTAGTCAGGTTTTTTTTATCTACAAAGTGTTTTTCAAAACCTCGAAGTGCACTCTTAATAAGAGGAAGAAAACGGGTGTTGCAAAAATTGCGCGCAAATTATTAGCGCGTAACCGTTAGCGCGCAACAAATTGCGCGCAAAATTTAAGTTTTAAGCAGAATTTAAAAATTGAAAAGCCAATTTGTTTACATTAACACGCGTTTATTGATCATTATAACGTATTAGTTGAAATCAATGATTCTTCAGGCGTAACAGTGGCACAATGGTTTGCGATCTCATTCAGACATTTGGGTGACAGACCGTTGCGTAACCGGACGTTTAAATAACAAAAATTTGTGTAACAGAATTGCGCGAACGTTGCGCCCATTTTTTCAAACAGTGGGGATAGTAGGCTGGGGCTGACCTCTTGGAGCATCTTAGGCTCAGGCTTGAACATTTTTATTATGGTTTGTGGGGAGCGCCGAAGGCGCGACAGCAAGCATTACTGACTATGCAGACAGGCTTCATTGTTCAATGTTCGCGGAATCCTGTTACCCGTAAATGACTAAATTCATTCCGAGCACATTTCACTCATTCCGTGCACACTTTTGCTTTCCGTGCACACTTCATCCTTTCCGTGTACACTAAATAAAAAAAAACCCAAAAATTTATTAAAATTTGAAATTTGAAATTGCTGCACTCATGGCTCCCTAAAAGCGCGAAGCGCCGACTTGGAACATAGTTCCTAACAAAAACCTTACAAAAAAGCGCGCTCGGCCCCGTTAATAAAAATTTTTTATTTTTATTTTTTTTAAACATTTGAAAAACTGAGGCAAAAGAAATGCTGCGGCCACGTACACGTGCGGCTGCGGCAGCGGCAGCGGCTGCGTCTGCGGCGGCGTTTTTGCTCTGGGTGGCCACGTTGTGGCCACGTTGCGCATTTTCTTGCGGTTGCACCAGCGGCGACAGCGAAAAGTGCGGTTGCAGCAGCGTTTCAACGTGGCCACCCCTGTCGCGGCAACGAGATGAATATTGCGAGAATTGCAAAATTCCAGGAGAAGAAGGCCGCCGAGGAGGGACAAACCGATTAGCGGTTTCGAAGCATCGGTTTGCTTTTCACCGACCGCTTCACAGAAAAGCAAAAGATGAAAATAAGACAAAGTGCAATTGTCTGACAGACGAAATAAGGGTCTGCAGACAGGGTTAATGTCTGGAGCAGTCCTTAAAAGGAAGACGCTCGGAGAGATTAAAGCATTTATTAAAGCACAGAGCCAAACTACTCAAATCCTCTGCTTCCGTGACGTAGATACTTCTTTGCAACAACACATGGACAAGTTTGGGTTCATTCGAAAGTAAATTTCAATGCCCATTCCCACATTACCCTGACCCCCACACAATTCTTTATAGGGCGCAGGCTGGGCTTCGACCAACTCAATTGATTGTCCCAAACTGATAGAATTGTCCATGTCCTGAAAACAAACAATTCCTATCACAGGATCCGAAGAAAACGTGAATTTTTGTTTACAATGCATTGAAAACACACGGCACGCTACTATTCGCCCAACTCACATGTACGGAATTGCAAAATTCCGATTGAATGGCGCATGCCACACGCCGAACAAGTAAGAAGACGTTGTTCTTTACGTCAAATCACCTATTGAAAAAACCTCACAGAAAACCTTAAAATTCCGACCAAAACGGCCATTCTAATCAAACGGCGCCGCACGTGTACGTGGCCGTCCCAAGAAAAACGCCGCCGCACGTGAAAACGCACGCGGCACCGCAGCCGTTGCCGCAATTGTACGTGGCCACCTCATGGCACAGCCGTCGCCGCAGGGGCGCCGCAGACGTTGCCGCAGCCGCAGCTGTACGTGTACGTGGCCGGGGACCCCCACAAAGATGCCGCTGCCGCCGCAGCCACACGTGTACGTGGCAGCATAAAGTAATGAGATGTACACAATCTATTCAATAAGACGCAAATTGGAATTAAGTCTTCAATTAATTTAACTTTCAACAACGTTGCATGCAATATGTTTGTGCAGTGCAAAACTTTAGCAGTCCAATAAATTACAAAAAAGTGCAAACTGAAAACAAAACTGGAAAAAACTGAGCCACCGAAATGCGTTGAATAAAGTAAAACTGATTTTAAAATATTGAAATTATGCGATTGCCTAATTGATTAAATTAAATGCTTGAATTAGTGCGAATAAAGCATTTATTAATTTTTTAAATGTTTTCAAAAAGACAACTTTTAGAACTGCAGTAACCAAGAGCTTGTCTAAAACTTAATAAAAACATATGCAGAGATGGACACGGTCAAAGGAGCGGCCGACCGTGCACGGAGGCCACTGGACAGCAATCGAAATAAAAGTTGTCGGCTGATCGGGGTGACTGCGGTGGTGGTGGAGGATTGGGGTGACTGTGGTGGAGGTGGACGTCGCCGGCGGGGGGCGGGGGCGAACGACAGAGACGAGTAATGGTTAGTCAGCCAACCGTACGATGGGCAAGAGAATGAAGCGATAGTCCACGGTTCTGCTGCTGAGGCTAGGGCAAACATTTGTTTGGACACTTTTTGTTTGCTCACAATGAAACACGAGCTGCGAGAAAGCCGGCGATCGCAGGTGCAGAACATCTTTGAACGCGCGCGGGTGGAGGTTCAGTTGGGTGCTGGAATTAAGTGGATGTTATTATACGTCACATTTTAATTTAGTTTAAGCACTTTTTCAAAAAAGGTTTCCGCGTAACAGCATGAGAAAACAGAAATGTTTTTTTGTTTTAAATACACATTGTAATTTATAAGAGTTTTATGAGACAAGTTCAAAGGGAGGTTCAAACTGATCAAAGGTTGAAACTGACCGGCACCCGTTCAAAGGACACTGAGAGCCAACTAATAAAAAACATTTGCAAGGCGTTCAGTTTCAATATGCCACTCACTTGAAAAACAAGATAAATTTAGTTGTTTAACTGTTGTTGCTATGTGTTGCTCCTTCATTGAGTCTGACGTTTGTTTTTCAAGACCTCGGAGCACTTAGATCAGACCCTTTTGGCATTTCCATGATGTTGGTGGCATATACAGCCACGGTCGCCCTTCCTAAACACACCGATGCTTCAACATATTAAACGAAAACATTTATGTTTTTTTTTAGAAGAACGCCAATGTTTTTACGTAGAATTTGCTATTGTAACCAATTTTTAAGTTTGAAAGTGTTGTGTTACTAAGAAAAAAACATGTTTTGGGAGTACCAACAGGTTTTGTTGAAATTTAGCACACAGTTAGAGCCTAGAGTGTAGTAGTGTTGTAACATTTCAGCGGCCAGTGCGCATTTGGGGCAGAAAAAAACACATTTGAAAATTAAAGTGTGAGCGTATTTTGCATATTGTAGAGCTACGCCCCGGACATGCAAAACCTTACGGGTTTGATTCCCGCCTCAACCAACGTTTTCTTACCAGATTTTCTTTGTTACGCTTTTAACACATGTGATTATACTTTTTACTAATTTTCTAGATACAGTGTGACCAATTGAGGGTATGCAAATGGATGTGCGATATATATCTAAAATTTAATTTTCAAATATATTATTTTGTTTTAAATGCGCATTAGCCGTTGTAATTTTGCAGAACTACTTCACTTCCTATGCTCTAACTGTGTTCCAAATTTCAGCCAAATTCGTTGATACCACCAAAACGGTAAGGTGTTCCTTAAACCAATTCTTGCAGCTAGTTAACTCTCCAACCTTTTTCTATGCTAGTCTTACTCTAGGTATTGAAACTTATGGTATTTTAAATTTTGGTAGAGCAGCCATATTCCTATTGTTTAAATCCTTTAAGTGCAGACTCAAAAGAATTAAATGGAATAACACTTTTCTTCGGTGGTTATCGAATTCAACATTCTGAATTAAAACGTCCTTAAAAGTAAACACGATATCGTCTCAACAATCAATAAGGGATTAATATAAGCTTCCTACTTAACAGCGCTTTTACGGCATGTGTGTAATGCTACCCGATATTGATCAATAACAACGTATGTATGCTCACATCTGCCATTGCTGACTGTTTTGGTTGGTTGCTAGCGATTTCCTTCCGCGGAAAAGCGAAGACGCTCCGGCATTGTCTTAGAGTGCTTGTCTATTAAACTTAACCTTGATTAGAATTCTCCCACAACATTCCGCCTACGTCTACTTTCATCCAATCAAGGCGACCTTCCAGCGATGTTCTTCTGCTCTATCTTTTTTAAAATTTATTTACGTAGTATTAGTCATTTCCACGAATTTTCTTTTATACGGCCTTGACGCCAAAGAGAAGCGGTACTGAAAGGTGTCCTTTAGCCTATCGAACACGTCTGTAATTATTTTTTAGTACTCCTTGACGGCATCCTCTTTTAAAAACATGGGTTTAGCATTCAGAAATCAATTCATGTTTTACGGCGTGCTTCTATTGATTCTGGCGTTCCAGCTCAGAGTTGCTTCTGGCTTTCTTTTGCGTCTCTTCAAGAACCTAGGTCACTATCTTGTTTGAAAATTGAATTTGTGCACCTTGACAAACATCTTTTTAAGTAAACAAAATGTGCGAATGTGCGCAATGTATTACATTTATCGAAAAAAAGGCCGTGCGTTTTTTTTTTAGAAAAACAAGATTGAACTTTAAAAATGTAAATTTACTTTTTGTGTCTTAAAGGTGTGCTTGACTCTGTTAAACGTCGCTTTGACGTTAAATTCACAAAAATTGTGACAGATTTGTTAACTTTTGGATTTTATTGCCGTTGTAAAGAACATTACCGTGCTTGTAAATAATGTGTTGTTTGCAATTGAAAAAACGTTCTGGGAAAACGGATGTAAAATTTAGTCAAAGTATTCATTGCGTGCTTTTTATAAGCGATCTGAACTTTTTGAAAAAATAAGAACGTTTTCCACTGTTTTGACAGAGTAGGCATTCAAATAAATGCGATTTTGTTTTCACTTATGAAAATGCATTACAAAACATTGTTGGCCAACCTGTTTTCCAGTGATCTATTTAAGCGACAACTTATTAAAAGAACGTGCTTTAGCAAAAAAGCCTTTCAAAAAATTATTTGAATTGGTCCGCAATTAAAGTACTTGTTGACTTGAAAAACAATTCACGTAATTAAGATTTTCCTTGTGTTTAGATAGTTTTCGAAACAATTATATTCAAAATGCTTAACGCTATTTTCAGCAGTTCATATTAAAACATAGATATTTGTGTTTGTTGCGCGCACTTATTTTTTGTCTCCGATATTGATGTTGGTTTTTAAATATTATCAACAGTTTAAGTCAGTAAAAAATGGAAAAAGAAATTTGAAGTTTGGGCGTTTACCATCTTGACACCACGTTGACAAAAAACTTGACTTCTGCTGTATTCAATTTTAAAAAACAAGACTCTTCAAACCATTAAATACAACACTTGGGGTGCTTCTGTTTGTTCATACTATGTTTGATTGCCAGCGTTTTATATTTCTTTTCTGTGCCATTGTTGTTATTGCATGCAATTAATCATCAAATTTGTTCAAATCAAATTCTGCTTTAAATGCTGCAGTAATGTTTTTTAATTTGAAAAACCCGTTGTTTCTTATTTTAATGTGCGCGCAAAAAATTGTTTGGCAATTTGAAATGACACCAATGTATTACACCAGCAGTAGCGCTCACGCACTAATCCATTTAAAAAGCAAACAGAAGTAGATAAGCCAGCCGAGGGCCGTCGGAGCCGCCTTTATTATGTTCTGTCTCCCTAATGCGTCATATATGTATTCCTTGGGAGCCGGCAGTCGTAGTAATTATCGAGTGAAGAGCACAGAAGAAGCTCCATCGTTTCTTGTGAATTCCTTCTATCTGGTCGTCTTGGTCGCCCTGCTCGGCGTCGCTGTCTTTTGGCTCATCGTACAGTACGACTGATAAGGACCGCTATGCCGATAAACTTAGCAACAATCCGAGCGCTGCAAAAAAGCAGCGGAAGGTATTTATCTAATCATTGCGCGTTGGACATTCAGATTTCTCCAGGCTCTTTTACAAGTTAAAAGTTTGCTTTTTTTATTTTTTTGTTTAGCAATAATCTAAAACTTTATTTTTCTATTTTTCAAATAAAACATTAATTTTGCTTGTTTTGCTATTACTTTGAATTAACGTTTTAGTAATGGTTTCTTTTCCATCCAATACACCACTTTCCACTACACATTTTAAATACGAATTTCAATTAATGTACTCATTATCACTTTTCACTTATAGATGTTTGAGCTTCTTAAAATTCTTTTTTTACAATATAATTATTGAAGGGGGAAACATGCACATTTCGCCACGGTCTATAATGATCAATAAACAAAATAACAACGAATTCGTGACATAACAGTCAGAGAAAAATGCCTATGTACTAGATCTAAAATTGGCACAAAATTACAAGGACGCATACACGTTTTAGAGCAACTTTTGGTAACTTGGCCTTTTCTGGCGTAAATAAGACGCTTTCGGAACGCTGAAAATAGTGGACTCTTATCGTAATCGTACGGAGGCTTGCTAAGTAGCTTTTCATCAAATTATCCAAAGAACAGCCGCAGGAATCGTCGCCACTCCAATAAGGCATGTTTCCACTTTTCACACAAACCCTTGCATGAAAGCCCATTTCTTTAAATTTGCTTTGAAGTTCTAATCAATAACTGAACAGTTTCTTTTTTTACAGTGCAAATTCGTATTTATGAGCCACTAATAATGCTTACGCGTTCAGAGATGATCCTGTGTTTTCTCTGCGATTTCTATTTTCGAAGACGCCAGGGGCTGTTTTCCATTTTGAAATGACTCATTCCTTAGGTAATGTAGAAAAAAAAATTTGTAAATTTGTAAAAAAATAAATCTCGTAAATGTTTGAATCTTTTGAATACCTTAAATACATAAAACGTTTGTGTACTAAACTCGCTAAGAAAAGTGTGATGCGAATAGTGAAGCTTATGCAGTGATGTGCTTGTAAATTATTGAAAAGGCCGTGCAGCAACCTTCTATTTTTTAAACTTTACTTTGCGATAGGTCGATAGGTATTCAAAACACCCAACCAACACATTATAAAATAATTGTTTTTAAACAATATACGCTACCTATTTAAAAAATTAATTAGTACTTAAAAAGCTATTTTAAAACTTGTTTAAATGTGTAAACCAACTATTTGTCATTTTTTTATCCTGACTTTTCGACTTCAAAACTTTGAATTAATAAGAATCAAAACTTTTGCCTTCCGACAAGAATTGAAAAAGGTAAAATGTTAAGCAATAAGTTTTTCATCGTTTTTCCTCTTCGCGACATGTTTCCCAAACAAAAAAATTTTGCGAGTTAATGTGAATTTTCGAATTTGTCTTTTTCACGGTTTCTGGTTTCTTATGTCGCATATACGGAACGCAACGTAACCGTGCAGGAAAGACTGGTTTTGTGATGTTAAAGAACAGACAGATAGCAAAGTTATGCATGTTTCACATTCTTTGTTCTTAGGGTTATGACGATATGGATTCTGATCATTTCAAAACCAAGTAAAAAAATTTGTTTTAACTCCTAAAGTTTAAAAAGGTAAGCTTGTCAAATTGCTTTTTTTTGCAAAATCATTTTAAAGATTTGTATTTTGTAAACATTATTATTTTTGTTAACGTAAAAATGTTCTCACTCAACGCATACTTTAGCTTAAACGCAAAAACTTAAAATTAGTACTTAAAAATTTTTATCTACAAAAGTTGTACGTTTTGCGCACAATTCGTTTTTTTGAAATAATCGAGAAATACCTGCAGTGTGTGGTATAGAGCGCTCAACGTCTAGACTTAATTAAAACCAGCTTGCTTCGTTTCATGCACAAATGTTACCCTAATCCGCAATATTTCCATTTCTTCTGGAAAATTAATTAGAATTTTTTGTTATTTTGGACTTATTTTGTTGTTCTTTTACATGGCAGTTTAAAACAACGTTTTGGTATCCACTCTTTTTTGTAAAACTCAATTAAATGTTTACTAAAAAACTAAGAGCAAGAAATCTGTGAACATCATGTATGTTCATGCTAATGCCTCGGCCACGACCGAGTGCGGCTGCGGCTGCGGCGACGCCGACTCGTGGCCACTCGTCTGCGTGTCGGTTGCGGCTGCGTTTTTGCCAAAGGTGGCCACGAGTACTTGTGGCTGCGGCGACGGCGTGCGGTGACGGCTGCGGCTGCGGCGTGCGGCGAAGAAACTCGTGGCCATCTTTGCGGCTGCGGCGGCGGTTTGGCGGTCTGTTTGGGGAATGGGTGGTTTAGCCAAAAAGCATCCAAAATGAACTGAATTTTTAAAAAAAATTAGTCAACTCATCATTTGTCCGTTTTCAGCGATGCTCGAAGTCGTCCTATGTGTGAAAGGTTACACAAATTTTTGGTTTTTGGTGTTTAATTTGCTGCAATCATGCTATAAAGCTATTTCAATTCTTTGAAAACTGCGCAAGCACGAAACTCGTAAGCACGGAAAAGCGAAAAATCACAGAAAAATATGTTGAATTTACAAAAAGAGACCTGAAAGGTTTCAAAATGCAACAAGAGGCGAAATTTGGACGTTTTTGGTAAATTTCCGGATAATTTCTTCTCATTTTTTTTTGTACGATTTTGGCTTTGAAACGCTTCAGGAAACAAAATTGGCCAAATTCCAAATTCCAAAACGACAAATCTCGGCAAAATCCACACACCGTGTCGTACGCAGCAGCAAAAAATATGTTTAATTTATAAAATCAGGCGAGGAGACGTTGTTCTCCACGCCAAATAACCTATTTCATCAGGAAACCCCGAAATACCGGTCAAAGCGGCCATTCTAGGCAAGCCCACCCACGAAGACGCAGCAAAAACGCCAACCGCCAACCGATTGGCGTTTTCATTCCCTTAACAAATACGCCGCACGCCGCAGCCGCAGACACTCGTGGCCACCCTCGCCGCAGCCGCTGTTGCACGTAAATACGCAATCGATGCCGCAGAAACTCCTGGCCACCCCAGCCGCAGCCGCTGCCCGCAGATGCCGCCGCAGATGGACGCCGCAGCCGCAGCCGCAGGTACTCGTGGCCGGGGACCACCTGCCGCTGCCGCACTCGGTCGTGGCCGAGGCATAAAGCTTTAATGGGCTCAATTCCAGTTTAGGCGTCCATATACGGAACCCCGTCCTTAAAAAGTTTAGGCGTCCCATAGGAGCGATATTCGTCCTCAAAAATATTTTTTTTTAATAAAATATATTATTTTCTCCATATAATCGAACTTTAAGTTTGATTTTCGTCCCTATACGGTGGCAGCTATTTATCTCCATATTTAACCAGTGTTTTGCGTTTTTTAAGTTTATTCTCTTAAAGACCACGGTGAGCGCTTAGTGTGCGACACATAACAAGAGTATCCAGAAAAATATTAGCAATTAGCAATTTGAATCTCGAGAGAGTCTGCAGCAGGAGTTTCAGGCCAGACAGCTTGTTCTTTGTCCGAATAGGCCATATTGATGTTGTTTTCCTTTCGAAGCTGGACGATGAGCTCTCGGTACTGTGTCCTTTGGTTATAGGAAAGACCTCGCGATCGGTCGAGCGTTTTAAATGATCTCTTGTCATGTGTCTTGTAAAGACCGAGGCGTCGTTTGAAAAGCACTTCCGACGGCGTCTCTAAGTCTCGTTTCCTAACGCATTCGAATTCAGTCTCCATAAACGTAAGGATATCCTTCTTTCGGTGGGAAAATCGGACAAGGAACACACGTAGTAGTGAGAGTAGTAGGCGTCGGAGCAAGGGAGCAGATCGGAGGGGAAACCGTAGAAGTGGATCGAGAAGGATCAAGAGGATACGTAATACAGTCTTCGTTAGCAAGCAGATTATAATTAGTGGGCGGGGGGAAGAACGACGAAAGGAGGAAACCACGGAGTATTGCGATAGGGAAATGCATCTTGCAAAAGCACTCAGAAGCATCCACAATTTTACATTTCGGAGAGGTAATCCTCGGCGTTTCGGCTGGGAGGAGCTTGAGCATTTAGCTCAGCATCCGGCTTAATCACCGTTTCGGGGCCGGGTACTTTCCGGAGCGCTGTGATGACCGCCCACCCAACACGATTCTCAAAGTCCTTTTGCAGGTGTTTCAATTCGAACTGGATCCTTTTTTGCCCGTTCACACGTAGGTCTACGTACCATCCTTCATTTGGCTCTGTAATAGGCCCTCTTCCCCACAAGCTTCTTAGACACGATTCGAACTGAAACGGGCTTCTCTAAGACGACTATAGTAGACTACTATAATTTCTTTAGGGAGGTTACGCGTCATTAGGTAAAAAAGAAAATGTCACCGACAACTTGGAGAGGAAGGCGTTGTGGTAGAGATCGATGAGAGTTACTTCTACAAGGCAAAATACAACCGCGGTCGCAAGCTGGGAGATCCCTCGGGCTGGGTATTCGGCATGATAGAACGCGGCACCAATAAAGTCCGTGCTTGTGAGGTATCAGATCAAACCTCAGACACCCCCTTGGACCTGATAGGTCAGCAAATAGCGGATGGTAGTATTATCGTCAGTGACGGATGGTCTTCTTATGGAGATATCAGCCGCATGAGGAAGCGATACCGCCACAGGTGGGTGAACCACTCTAAGCATTTCGTGAATCCAAGTGACCCGCGCGTCCACACCCAGAGCATTGAGGCGACGTAGGGCGCAATCATGCAAGGCATGAAACACCTGGGGGACCCATGAGCAGATCTTCCGGTCGTATTTGTACCAGTACGTATGTACAAACACAAACGGATCTTTGAACATTTACTCATAGCCATCGCCGACCAGTACAACGTGACTGGGAGCGATGACTGGAACGCACTGGACTGCGACGACTAAGAGGGCTGCTGCCCTGCTTAGTTGTCCATTCCGCTATGCACATTTTATCCTTTTCTGCAATAGTCTTTCGACGACAAATGATAATACCCAGAAAGTAATTCACACGTGAAAGCGGCCAAAGCAATCGTAAAACACAATTTTAGACACAATTTTAGAAGTGTTTTACAGCAAATTACAAATATTGTTCCTATGGGACTCCTAAACTTTTTAAGGACGCACAAATATAATCAATTTATTTAAGGACGTCTAAACTTTTTATGGACGAATTCGCCTCCTATGGCACGCTGTTTTGATCTTTAGGGACGCAAGTTGAATTTTAAAGACGCTTAAACGGAAGGGACGTCTAAATTTTTTAAGGACGCTCAAGTATTGTTAAGGACGAAAATCGCTCCTATGGGACGCCTAGACTTTTTAAGGACGGGGTTCTGTATAAGGACGCCTAAACTGGAATAAAGCCAACTTAATTATTTTTGCAACAAGAAAACACGGCAATTGCTAACATGTTCACTTAGCATGATACAGTTGATCGCTTTTACTAGGAAATTCTTCCATTTTTGCATTTTCGGTGACGCCCAGTAAGGCACATGTTCAGCAACGCTTTTTGATTTTTATATACCAAGAATATAAACGTGGGCGCTGCTGGCCGCATTATATGAGTGATATCCGCTCAATAATCCTAGTCTTCTGAGGAGCTCACGCTCTGGTCAGTTTGCTGCATGATTAATCTCACGGCAATACACTACGTTTTTGCGTTTTCTCTTGTTCCCCAAAGCAAAGAAAAGCGAACAATGGGTTTATTTAATTTATTCTTACCCAATGTTTCCATAACAAATTTATCTACTATCTCGTGGGTTTCAGGAGAAACGCGACACATTGCCACGCATTTACTAGTTGCAGCTACCTCCCAGAACTACTAATGTAACTTTAAAAATTTTTTAAAAAGTTGAAGCAAAAAGCAATAATCTAAAGATGAATATTCCTTCCTCATGCCGATTAATCATGACGTCGCTTGTTCGCTTAAAAACGGAGGAAGCACTGCACTGCTGTCTCTTGGTGTTGCACCCTCCACACGCCATGTGCTGCACGTTTGGCGAGTACCCAACGAGAAAATAAGCTTAATTTCAGAAATTAACTTTTGGTTTGAATATGTTTTGCTTAAATTCTCAGTTTAAAAGTTTTCAAGACTCAGTTCGACTTGAAGCATTGGTGTTGGTTTTGATGAATAAATTTTTCAACGGTCACCAACAGCTGGCGCCATCAATTTTGCCGATTGGCGTCAACTCAGGCAAC
This sequence comes from Steinernema carpocapsae, assembly GCA_000757645.3. NCBI lineage: Eukaryota > Metazoa > Nematoda > Chromadorea > Rhabditida > Steinernematidae > Steinernema > Steinernema carpocapsae. The sequence continues at coordinate 80,998 of AZBU02000016.1, read as the reverse complement.
ATAGACACATCGCGAGATATGTATTTGCACCCTCACCGAAGGACATCGGACCAATTCCACGCGTCCGGGGCTTCGGGTGTCGTCAATCGCGGCCACTACGGCCTCATGCATTTGACATTGGTCTGGTCCTATCGATGTTATTGTGATGGGTGCTGTGTGCTGTGATGTGCCGCCAAACTCTTCCGAACAAAATTTTAATGATGGAGCGACGGCGCTGCCGGCTGAGGAAACGAATTTTACTTTATCTTGGCTCTTGAGCGCAAGAGTTGATCTTTTTAGAGTTTGCGTAGAGGGCAGAGGAGAAGGAGGGGCATGCAAAAGCAACACATTGCTACATTCAGGATGCCCTGCGCTTCTCTTTCCTCACCCATATTTGCTTGTCTTCAATTGCGTTTTTGGTTCACATGTGACGTGGAACGGAGCGTCTGAAATTTATTCCTTGCGGACAGATTTTTTGTTACCGATTTTGTCTTTCAAAAACGGCCGATGTAGCAATTGTCTTTATCAAGCCTACAAATTAACCTGCTATTTAGTTGTAATAGTGCTAACAAGTGCTACGTTTACTCTGTTGGTTCTCAAGTCTGAAAATTCGGTGCAAACTGGACGATTTGAATACTATCAGGACAAACTTTCCTGCGGATCACACTACAAAAAGCTTTTTATAAACAGAAATTCTTTGCATTATTAGTAAAACGCATGTTCCTGGATTTGAGTACCTTCCGTAAATCAAACTAATCACTTATCTGTTGCTGCGTCAGACCGCGTCTTGTTGGTTTATGCAAAACGAGTCTCTGTTCATAATCGCTACATAATGACTAACTCTTATTTTTGCAATTCTATTTAGCTTCCAAAATCACCATTGACTATTTATACGGATCAAGTGGTGGCGGTGCTGCAACGGCTCTTTCGACCACGTTTTCCGCAGCTACAACAGCCACCACGTCTTGCCGGGAATGCGGCAAGATGACCAGTACTTTCCGACGAAAACAATGGAGAAGTCGTCCATGGGCGAGCACAACAATTCCTGAGTGGTGAGTCATCAAGCATTCTCATATCCAAGCAGCTCGTACATTGCCAAGCTTTCTACGATGATAACCCTACCTACCTCCTCCTAGTACCTTTGAGCAATTACGTAAACTTTGGGCAAACACCTAGCTGCTCCCAATCAATTAAGAGTTGTTTTACAAGAGTTATTTCTTAAACAATTGATAGCGTTAAATGCAAGTGCCAAGTTAATATTTGTGCAACAAACGTTTGCTTGTAGTTTTGGAAAAGCATGCAAAAATAAAGGAAAAACACATGTAAAGGTAAGTCAAGTTGCCATTTGTCAAACGTCCTCCAGTGCACGTTTCTCCACTTTTACTTCACAGACCACCCACAACGAAAACCAGTCGGTCCATTTTCAAATGCACGTTTTTCTTTTGCACACAAAACTTCATTTGTAAAAAGCGTGGTCATATCCCAATGGACTTGGACTTTTAAGAGAATTATGCAAATCCAACTTCTCACAGAAGCTGCATATGAGTAGAACAGAGCTAAAAATTAGTGCTAATATTTTGCATGAATATTGGGCGTTAAGCGAAACATATAGGTTTTAACACCTGCAAGCTCCACATAAATCACACCTGACAAATTTTTGGCGTCGGCTTCATTATAGGATTATATAAAAAATTTTCCTGTATTAGTGGTTGTGGGTTACTTGGGAAATGTCTACATGCTACCCTCAGAAAAACTCAAAAACTCGAATCAACAACATCTGACAAAAATGCAATAAGCATTATATCATTTTTAGACAACGTTTGGTTACAACCCATTTTCTACTTAAAAAAGCATTTTCGTTTAGCTGCTTTGCATTGTTCGTGATTTTATAAACTTCTCCCACAGTTCAAAAAAATTTTGTTGTTGATTTTTTTGTCCTTGCTTAACTTTTTTGCTAATTTCATTTTTGAAAACGGCTAGTTTTAGAGGAGTTTTTTATAAGTGAAATCTGATCTTTTCAGGGGTTCAAATCTACATTTTCTAAACGCAACGAAATTTTTCAACTTATAAACAGTGATTGTTAACTACATGACAAGCTTCGAGTAAGATTTGTAGGTGTCGCGAAGCAGCTGCTCTTACATCTTAATTTCTCTGCTTAAAAAGCAGCTGCTTTTTTCAGAGTCTGAGTTGACCTACATTTCAATGTTACGGGTTCCAACGTTATGAATCAGACAGTTCCGTTTATTTTTTGATATACAACAGTATCTGTTTGTTTATTTCTTTGCGGGCACATGGCCGAAGGTTTTTGGTAAACGCTGTAAATCCCTCTTAAAGGTTGTCAAAATAAAGAAGTTCCGGCGTGCGTTTCCTTTTTGCTATAATAGCTCTCGTGTCCCAATCTGTCACAAACGTATCCCATTCTTCTACTGTTATGTCATGTGCAGCTTCACTGCTGATGAAGGCTGTTTGGACCAAATTGTTAAGTTTGAATTTGCTTCTAACCTTTTCAAATTTTAAGCATATGTTTCTAAAAAGGAGAAACATCCGGTGAGGGGCAAGCAAGTATCGGAACAGCGGGATTGCTAAATTGAGACCTACGCTCTCCGCCTACAAATAAGCGCAATGTTTTTTCTCTTTCATTTGCCCGCTGGGCGCAGTACTTGCATAAGTGCGGCGTCGGTATGCGCATGAAGAATCCATAAAATATTCAGATCGTGATAGATTCTGCTTCAGCAGCAGACCACTTCTCTGCGGTGGCGCCGCCGACGCGTGTTTTTTCTTTCTGATAACCATTTTGCTCATATGTTCCTGGCAAAAATTGTGAATTGTTTCTCGGCAATATAAGCGCTTTGAGCGCTTTTTCAATAAACTGCGCTTTTGTGTTGGAAAACGCTTTGAAGTAAATACAAACTAAAAAACTTGGAATACTTTCTTGCAACTTAACTGAATTGTGTTTTCTTGTTTCAACAAGACAAAAATGGGGTTTTGAGACTTTTGCTTGCATTGAAATGATCACCCAGGAAATATTTTTTGTTAATTTTGTTTTGTTAAAAAATTATTTTCAAATTTACAACGACAAAAATGAAAAACAAACAGAATTCATGAGAACACTTTGCCATGAAACCAAAATTGCAAAAAACGTTTGACTAAAGGGTATACTACAAAACACATATTTAATATTTAAATCTAAAAACGCATTCCAATTTAAATGTTGTCCTAAAAATGTCATGTCGAAGCAAATACTTCCCATTTGGGTCAAATCCTTTTATGCTATTGGAACCACCACGGCTGTTTGCGCGGCGCCCAAGACATCTCATTGTGAGATTTATGTGAATTTTTTATGTTAGCGATCTAAAGCCTTGATACGCGTGTGAATGGCTTATTATAAAATCGCGGTTGATCGACCGGGTGAACAGAGCCAAACTGCTCCGTTGTACAAACGGCGACCCGGCAAGATTTTGGGTCGAGCGCAGCCAAGATTAAGCGTGAAAGCGATGCGTGCGACGCGAAACAGGAACTGACGCAATCACCAGCGAGAAGAGATAGATATATTTTAATTGAGGTGGCCCGGGCGGCTAGAAAAGATCTTTCTGGGATCTTGTGGCGCGCGTGGCTTGTGACATTTGCGACGCAGCATCGCCAATTGCCATCACCGCGCATCAGATTGGAGTTGCGCCCTTTTGCTTTGTCTAAATGCACCGACGGCGATCTTCGGCTTCGTCGGTCTCGTCTACCTTATCTCTGACGTCAGTTTCCGTTGTTCCGGTCACCACACCTGATTTCGTCGAACTTGTGTGGACACTTTCGGAGTGTTTCGAGTTGCCGTCCATCTCTTCTCCCGGTGACTATTGGTAAGTCATCTTATACGAGTTTGAAACTATGCCTTTAAACTTCGCAAAAAGGAAAGTTCCACAACAATGCGCCTCGGCGTTTCGCGGCTTTTGTTGGGGCAACCCTAAAAATGTGTTTCTCCTTTGCGCTTGACAATGCGTTCTACTGGCTTAACTATTTCTTAACTATTTCTAAGAAGTTTTTTCGTTTGATAAACTAATTGTTTTCAATAGCAGTTTAAATACAACTATTTGCTGCCAGCGGGATCTGTGAGGGACTAGAATGTTATGCAACACCGTCAATTCAATTGACTAGGCTGCACACGCAACAGTTTTTGGAAAGACGTTGCTTCATTATCACGCATTTCACCCAAAAGAAAATTTGATGCAAATGGTTTTAATAAAATGGGGGGGGGGAACCACATGACCACATGCAGACGTCTGCAGTTTCAATTTCCGTTTTCTTCGTTAACTGGCAGGGCCGATGAACCGGAAAGGCATGAGAAAAATGAAACGGAAGACGACGAATAGATTTGTGGGTGCGCGAAAGAGAGATCAACGAATGGCTGGCGACTTAGGAAGTATAGCTTTGCCCATTTCTGCGTTCTCAAAACCAATTATTATTAAACGCGCACTTCTGCGTGAGGTTTCAGCTTCAAAATGTGTTCTAAGTCGGCGCTTCGCGTCTCTAAAAAACAATGAGCGCACCAATCACGCAGTTTCATAGTTTTTTTAAATACTGCAATTTATATATTATTCGGTTTCAATTTTTTTTTTCAAAAACAAACGCAACTGTGGCCAATTAGACGTTTGTAGCACTAATTCAAACGTCGACGCGGTTCGTCTGCGTCGACGTCGAAATGCGTGCAAAGAAAATGGCGCCGCCACCGTTACCCACGTTTGCCCAATCAAGGGCACCGTTTCGGAGGCGTGACACATGGACGGACACGTCTGGATCGTTCTGCTTTTTTCTTACGTTTTTCTCTTAACAGAAACACTACTTACATGCATCGTAAAAGAAAAACAAGGCCAGTTGACGAGTGTGAGCTAACACAATTATTTATAGATTAACAAAAAATATTTTTGGGTTGTCGGCAGCTTTTACAATTGATCATGTTTTCAGTTACGACTGTGCTTGAAAAACAACAAAAGGTAGATTTAACTTTGTACAGTATCAAAAATTTAAAATTGCTAAACTTAAAAAACGTGTCAAAGAATCAATTAAGCATGTTTAAAACAATAGCAAACTTTGTTGTCTTGACTTATAAGACGTAACTTAATTTTAAACATTTGGTTTTTATCGATAGCGTCAGCAACACGTAATGCGCTTGCTGCACTGACCTTTGTTTTTGTTTTAGTAACTATGGTAGAGGCGCCTGTTTCATCTGATCGCAGATGGAGATTACAGTACACGATTAAGTCACATGGCTTAAAAAGTCGTTCTTAACGTTGTTTTCCGTTTAGTGTTGTTTTCGTCCATTTGCATAGGAAACTTGATTTGCGTTCTTATTGATCAGAATGAGAGGTGTGGGCACGGTGAAACCGTAAAGGGCCGCGGAAACTCGGACAGGCGCAATTGTGACTTTTCGATCGACCGTAAATGATCCGGCCCAGGCAACAGAACGACAAACATGCCTCTTCAGCGACATGCCTTTCGCGCGAATTGGGCAGAAAGGGGTGGAGCATGACCCGAAAAGCAAGATAGACAGGGGCAGAGACAAACGGGCGGTGCGCGGAAGGAACAGGGCAGCAAATGTGGCTCTGTGTCCGGCAGCCAGCTTGCTCTTCGCCGTGTGCAGTCCCAACTCCCGATCAAGCCTTGTTGAACTATAAAACTGTGACAGCCACGCTCTCTGATCCGTTATTTTCCTCTTCCCACTTGTCAAAAGAACGAGTTACCTTCTCTTCCACCGCCCCTCAACAGTCATCAACTCAACGCGCGCGCACTTTCCCACGCGTCGCCGTCTCCTCTGTCTTGTGTTCGCCCCAAGAGCATCCCTTCCCTCTCCGTGTCCCGTATTCCCGGCTGAAGAGAAAGCAACACTGCCCGAGTGTGGCAAGCACGCCGTTTTTTGCTTTGCTGTTGTGGCTGATTGGCGTCCGCAAGCATGCACGTGCCGTCGACCGCCGCGCCAATGTTTTTGTCTCCACCTGTCATACCGGAGAATGGTTCTAAGCACAGTGGACACGGCCGGCGTCGCCACACGGTTTGGTACGTCTCGGACACCACTCGAAGGTGAGTCTCCGTTTTCTCAAATCCGAATCACTCTATTTTATCATCTCTTCATTTCTGTCATGAGACGTCCTTTTGTGTTCCTTTGTCTTTTACGTCTTTCTTCTTTTGCAGCAAAATTCTAGCTTGTTAACAATTCTCGTTTTTGTCCACCAAGTTAACTCCACATTTTCCACTTTCAAATCACACTCCCGAGGGTTTGGCTTGGGGCACTCTCAGTCTGCACGGCCGATTAACTTTCAATTGGTTTCTTGCTTCTTCTGGGCGTACACAATTTTGGCGCTATTATTCTGTTCCAATCCGGGAATTCCCTATTACTCCGAGTATCAGCAGTTATGCAACTTATTAATAATCAATGCGCATTTGTCACCCGTTGTAGATCTCAATTTTGAGCAGTCGCAGAAATAGGCAAATAGTATTGTTTACCGGAGTGCAACATTTCGAGAGGGAATTACAGGTGGAGGAGACGCGAAAAAGGGTGAACTGTGCAAACAGTTCACTTTCTTTTCTGAGCAATTCACGGTGTACATGAGCAGTACGCCACCGCCAAACAGGCCTCTTCCGTTCCCGTTCTCCTGGTTGTCTTTTCCCGTGTTCTGTTGTTTTCGACATCGAAAGATCAGAGTGTGGTGGAATATGTCAATACAGCCGAACAAGAAACACGGGTGAATTGAGACGGCCGGACGGGAATGCGCTTTTTTCATTTGCATGTCTCTTCGACGCTCACGTTTTGCAGCCATGGAATAAATCTGACCTTCTACCTGGAACGACAACATTGGTCTGCTTGCTTGGCTCCTACGTCGTTTTGAACTAACTTAGTCAGCGCTAACGGGTGTCAATATAAAATTCTTTCCTCTCCAACTTTGTTGTTTTGCAAGTAGAGTTAAGCTAGATCACAAATTGGCGCATTTGTCTTTGCTTGAGCTGAACACGTTTTTAGCAATGACTTTAAAAAACGAACGTTAACTAACCTAATTGCTTGTTAAAGCGCTTAATAAGAGTAAATAAAATTTCAAGTTTTTTTTGTTTTTTCGTTTGTTTCATTGGTCGTGGGTTTTTTTTTCTTTTGCAGTTCTCTGTTGCCAATGCTTCCTACTGATGTTCTTTCGGGGTGTGTTCTTCATTCCCAATATTTGTTTAAATGATCCCCCCTAGTCGAATAAAATGCGCATATGGGGGAATTGGTATTGCACTCGCTTTCGCAAGGCAGATGAGAGCAGCAAGAAGCGGCGACCACGGTAACGAAACATATTGCGTACGCACACCACTCAGAGTTTCTAATTAGCCCTCTCGTATCGTTTGCCCTTTTCGAATTTTGACGTATTTATGTGGTTGTGACAGAGCAAATTGAAATAATTAATAGTACTAACGGCTTTTAATCAAGAACATGATACGTTAAGATTTCAAGTTCAAGAAATTACAGCACGAATTTTCCATAAAATAAAAAAAATATCGAGTTAACGGTTTACTTTCAAATTAATGTTTTAAGTGTATAAATTAAGAAAAGTTTCGGTGCGTCAAGGGTGCTTGCCAGTACACCTCCCCATCTTTTGCCGTGCCTACTGCACAAAACCCTGCCACTGTCTATTCCGACAAAAATCGTTTAATTACCCGTGATTAACCTGAAAGTTTACGATGATTAGTTTCAGATGTGCAAAACTTCTTTTCATTCGCTCATTTTTTGTTCAACTGCGCTTGCTTTCTAGCGCACCCATGGGCCACAGCAAAGCTGAAGCACATTTCCTTCGGAATCAAAAAGATTACTGAGAGCGAGCAGAAAAGTCGGCACAGAATACATAACAACAAACTCGTTCATTTATCCGCTGACGGCAGAAACCTCGAAGGCATTGTCTGGCAAGTTGTTGTGGGAGGGGGGGGGGGGAAAGACAACTTTCTCTTTTCGGTCTACCACATACCAGCAGCAAAAACAAAGTTTTCATCTTTCTTGTTGCCATACTTTTTTTCTCCGTCGAAATTCCTGGACTAAAACTAATTGAAACAAAAAACTCTTGCGACAAACGTAAACAATATGATATATAAATGCTCACAACAATTCTGAGAAGTCTTCAAAAACACCTTGATATTTACCCACTTCAAAGTTGATGCTAGCCAAAAATATTAATATCGCACATAAGGGCAGAATTGAAAACCACACATTTTTCTTTTTTCTGTTGAGAGTAATTCTGTCAAAAACTGTTTAAATTAAAATTTTTGTAAAGCAAACAAAAAATTTTTGTTGGTGTTTTAGTCTGACTCGATAACTTTAGTATTAAATAAAATTTAATTTTTTTGTTTGTTGGCAGGTATTGCTAAAATAAAAAATTTCAACAAGTGACATTATTTAATTGTCAAAAGTACCCTTTTCTCCTGAAACGTTTTTTGTGGTAAAAGACATCACTTTGTACTGTTTCTGTCCGTTCAAATATTTCAGCGGACGGAAAACTCACACTCTCTGTTATTCATTCTTTCTTTCTAGAATTCTTATATATTTCGTGTGTTTTTAAAAAATTACTTTTATTTTCAATCAAAACTGTAGATTTCCTATCACAACGTCAATTTTTATATTTTTCCTGGATCTGTGCTAAAATGATATTTTTTCGATCTGCTTTTGACATAATTATCAGTTCGACCTCAGATAAATTTGATCATTTTTTTGATAAAGTCTTTGTACACAAAACTGGCAGTCTAGGTTTGTAGTCTGGGTTTGTTTATAGTCAACGAAAATAACAAAAATAGTTTAGCACTATATGTATGTAGGAAAATCACAAGAAGTCTCTCTTATACCATCAAAATGCGAACACAGTGTGTACGTTTGAGCGACAGGAGAAAACATTTAAGAAACCGGACACAATTTTTAAAGTCTCAACTAAATTGTTCTTGAAACCTTTGCAAAAAAATATTTTGATTAAGACAAACGGTTTTTTAAGTTTTACTGATTGGCGCCGCATGTCTATTTACAAAGTAATTACATATGACCTTCATTATGTTTTAGAGCGCTTTTTTATGTTCTGGTGCAAATTTATGTTGATAGTACAGCAAAACTCAACTGTTTATTCAAATTTATAGAAGTTTAAATAAATGTTAAAAATTGAAAACATTAGTAACTTTTGACAATTTTTGCTATCTTACGCGCGCAGTTCAAAAGAGCTAAAAATAAAAAAAACAAGTAACATTCTATTAGTATTCTTCTCAACAATTATTTTAATTTCAATTTTCAATTAAACCTATCATAGCAAAAAAACAAACAACTAGTAAATTTCTCATTCGAAAAATAAAATGAGAAAAATAACTTTTAACTTTTGATTTCTTATTCGACATATCTTTTGCTGTAAATTGTTTTTATTTTTAAGTCAACAGAACAGTTTTAGCGAGCATAACAATTCATTGTTGAATTTTTCACATGTTGCAATCATATGTTTTCATGTTTTCTTAGTATCGAAAACTTAATTTTTTAAACAAGTTTACTGATTTACACAACACACATTTGTTTACAACTTTTGTATTTTGTTCCAAAATTTTTAATTAGTGAAATATTTTTGACCATTGATTAGTTCTTATAATTTCGTTTTTTATTTTTAAAAGTTCTTAAAAATTTAATTTTTAGAAATATTTTATATGAAACTGTTTGTCACAACACTATGCTTGAAAACGATTTAAATGGACAAGAACTCATTAAACCTTTCGAAACCAATGCACTTTGAACTACCGTTTCAGTAGTAAGAAACTCATTAAATCTCAAGACAAACAAACGTGGTGCTTTCAATCTTAGCACAATGGTTTAATTTAATTTCATCGAAATATATGTCAGCATTACCTTTATTGCAAAAATACTCGTTTGCATAGAAATTAGGTTTTCCAAGACAAAAAACTGCTTTTACCATCACTAGAAATGAGACGAAGTGAAGTGATCCATAGCAAAAATCGAATATTCGGACTTTCGACTAAAATTATGCTAATGCGCCTTGCAAAAAAAGCTGAAAATAAATTTGATAACTACAGTAAGGCACACAAAAAATTGACAGTACTAAATTTCAAAAAAAAAAACGTAAAAAACATAATTTTGTGTTAGTCTAGATATTGTTTACTATAAAATGTATATGTGGTTGTATAGTGTGACATTAAGTATTTTTCAACTGAACTTTCAACGAATGTTTTACTATCATCAGTCATGGTCATTTTAAATGCACATACCTACTTTAAATGCTATTGTTTGTAGACATAATAACATTACGCTGTTACCAAAGAATTTAGTTATTTATCAAAGTCAGGTGCGCTGCAATATGACCACATTGTTGCGTGGGTAGAAGCATATTTGTTTGTCCGTAACCTCAAACAGTTTGTTTTGTGTTTTATTTTTTAAATGCTAGCACAATCAAACTTTTTTAGCTCAATCAAAAACTTTTTTAATTAAAAAAACGTTAATTAAAAAAAAGTTTTTTTGTAAGAGTTTCACTCAGTTTTGATTCTGTGGCTTTACGTCACTTTAGTTGTGTTTTACTCTATTTTAGGTCAAGCATGCTACAATAATAACTGCCTAATTTTATCGTTTATATTTACATTGAATCTTCACTTTCTGTGTCATGAAAGTCCTGGAAGTCTTTGCACGGTAACTAATTTTTGATTTGCTTCTGTCGCACTCAAACACTCGCGATTTTCATTTAAGAAGCCCTCTTGCGACAGAGATAAACCCAAAATTATTTGAGTAGAAAGATAGGGCGGTTCGCAGGTGAATATGTACAAATGTTTTGGTGAGCTTTGCGTAAGTCTTTTGTTTAATACAAGAGATATTCAAGGTCAAAAGGTTTGTCTGTGAACACAGAGATGCACCCTCGGAATGCTCAAAGGAGTAAAGTTAAGGGCGGAGTCGCTTAGGCTGCTCTAAGGGGCGGGTTAGGGTGAGAGAAGCGGTTGGGAGCGAAGCGGTCGGTGAGATTTTGGCTTGCCGGCGACGAACGACTTTGCCGGCAGCAGCAGCGCCCCGAGCGAACTCCACCGAGAGTGGTGGTGGTGCACATATCGGAAGACGAAGCTGGCGGCACTCTGACGCCATAGTCGCATATTTTGTGTCTCCCGAAGTTAGTTCGCTCCGTCCGTCTGTCGTCGTCGACATCCTCTTCCAGTTTATCCCCTTTTCGGTTTTCCCAAAATTTAAACGCCAAAAACACAGTGCGCTGTTGAGACCGATCCTCTCGTTCGAGGTGGTCTCCTGTTGCTTCTTCAAGCCGAATCCTCAAGCGCTGTTGGCGGTTGCGACCTCTCACTGTTATTCCTTAAACCGCCAGATCAAAACAAAAGCAACCAGTAGCGACCTCCTTCCCCAGCCAACGTTCGACTTTCCGTCCACTGCCACAAGTCTCCAGCTCCCCCAAAATTTTTGAATTCTGGCGGAATCCCCTCAGCATAAGCGTTATTCCAAGCACTCGCAGCCGCTGTCGTGTCATCACTGTGCCGCGATTGTTGCGGCTGCGGAGGCGCCTCGAGACCATCGTTCTCCCCAAATGCCAAAGAAGGAGACTGTCGGTGGGGGTTCATCGTCTAAGCGGAGAAACTTACGGCAAGAGCTGCACCATAAGACCCTAAGTTTATTCCGACAGCAGTCCACGTGCGGTGGTTTCAGCCAGCCGTCTGATTTACTTCCCTCATGCGGAACGTCCACATCTTCAGCCACCGGCGGCTTGCATCTTCCACCCGGAGGTCATGCTCGTCGTGAATCGTTTCTCTACAAGGCCTCCACGGATGACCGCGAGATCCTGGCTTGCCGGCCGGTTTCCCGTGCCAGTTCGGTTGCCTCCAATGCTGCTACCGATCATCCTCCGTAAGTGATTATTACGAATCTTTCAATTATACTTCAGTATTATTTTTTTCTCATTTGTCTTCGGGTCTTTTCATTAATGTCTGCTAACTTTTATCTTAATTTTCTTTCTCTTAGTGCACTATCTACATCTCTCTTTTCAATTTCCTAAAGTTTTCGCAATAATTAAACTCTTTGCCAAAAGCCCTATTTCTTCTTTTTAAAGTTCACTTGAAACATCGAATCTTGTCCAAATTTAGAGATTGGTGAACAGCAGTGTGGTCATTACGACAGAAATTATGAAGCGCTTTTTAGTTTATGTAATGTGAACAATTAAAACAAAGTTTTGTGAACAACTCGAAAAGTTTATTTTAAACCTACTTTTAATCCAAAACTTTGAACAAGATTTTTACTAATTACTGATTCTAACGGAAAAATGAAAAATACTGAAACGTTCTTGCTTCAAAAAGACATTTGTGTGCGTGTGGCCACCAAGCGAATTGCATTAATCCTTCAATGCACAACAATTGTTCGGAACATCTGTGAATGTATATTAAGTAAGCGTTTCTGCGTATATGTGTGCACGCGCCTACACGTACACAATTGGCTTGAACTAATGTTTGTTCACATTCTGTCTATGTCTCCATTTCATTTCTTGTTCCGCACTGCCATGTTCCCCAATTACGAAAATTAGGACCAAAGAGTAACAACGGCTGTAAATTTGTCTTTCATTTGTCGATGTGGTATTTCTCATTGACAAAAAGTCTCCACGAAACTTGTCGAAATTTTGAACGTTTACAAAAATTAAAGCCAAAAACTTAAAAATAAAATTTCTGGAGCGTTTTAATGGCGGACACAAGGAAAAGATGTGACTTGAGCCTTGTAGAAACGAACGGACGAAGAAGAATAATCGATTCACTTTTTCGTCCTCTTTTTTGTTGCTCGGTTGAAAGTGGCAGCCAGTTGGTCGTTTGGAGTTGATGTGGCGAGCCAAAGCCATTCGAACAACGAAAACTCAATCTTCTTTCATTTCTCAAGTTTGCAAACTGGAACTCATTAAAACACACGGTGCTTCTTGAACGTAATTTCAAACTTTTAAACTAAAAAGAAAAAAAACTTCTTAAACTTAAACCTTGTTCCAGTAGATCATGAGTTATAGTTAATGAACCCGGAATTTTTTTTCTATTTTCAAGAAGAATTTTTATTTCTTATAAAAATTGTCAAAAGATGGAAAACGAAACAAAAATAAGAAACGGAAAACAAAGAATATTGCGTTCTTTCAGTTGTATTTGTTCAAGGAAAAAACCCGTTCACCATTAAAAGCATCTAAATTTTTCAAAGGTGTTTGATAAAAACAATATCCGTCTTGCTTTCTTGCTTTATTATTTTACTGCGTAAAAACTGTTACTATATTACAGCTCTATGTTAACATGCGCTCTTCTAGCCCAATGACAACAGCAATCACCTCAATCGGTCTTTCCCTGCTTCAAATAGAGCGTTCCGGGTTGTTTTCTCTGTTTTACAGCAGACCAATTCTTCAATTCCTTCTTTTTCTTTAAGAAACAAACCCCGCCAACAAGCACACAAACAGAGAACCATCAGCAAATGGCACATGGGTTCAATGTCTCGATTGCCGAAAGACACTTTGACATTTGCAGAGGGACGAGAAGATTCCGGTGCTCTCTGTCCCCGCCGGGTACCTTGGCAATATGTTATTTATTTCTCTGCACGTCTAGCCCGTAAACACTTGCACAGAGATGTCGCTGTTTGAAAGAATCTTCCATGCAACAGTTGAAATGTTATTTCGCTTGTAAAAAACGATTTGAGCATTGTGGTTTTATCGGGTTCTCCTTTCTCTGCTCTACTTGTTTGATGTAACAGGGATCAATTCTTCCGCTCGTCTATTATGGTACGTGCCAGAAATTCTAGCACACTGGGCAAGTATTTTTGACGCATGTGTCGGTCCAAAATTGAGAAGAAAAGATTGAAAGCCGTGTGCCGAGGGGGCTGAGGAAAAGAGGAGGAAGAGGAAGCGGCGGAGGGAGCCACTCCGCTTGCCTTTGCCAGGCCGAGACGGACCTTTACGTACACATGCGCACGCATGCATACGCATACACACATACATCTATCAGATTTTCTGGCCCGGTTGAGATTTGAGCAGCGTGGGGATTGGCTTAAAGAAACAAACAGAAATTTTTTTTTCCACTTTTTGAATTGTTGAATGCATTGATTGAAGGGGAACCCCGATCAAAACGATGCAGCAGCAAGATGCAGCAGTCTTTAAAAAACAATGCTGAACACATTTAAACAGGTTAAGTAGTCACCACTTTTATTCGGGCTTCTCCTGCAACCATTACTGCCTGCGTTTTGCAGCTGGCCGAATTGGCGCTCGGCCCTTCTCCCGCCGTCGTTGTTCTTCCTAGCCTTTAACTCCCAATGACGTCATAAAAGATGAGGTCTAAATTGTCCTATTCGTTGATATATGTGAGCAGCTATGGACGAAACGCGCTTGGCACTGCAACGAGGATCTAAAGGAAACCCACAACAAATGGAAAGGAAAAACGACCAGAATGCAGATAAACAAATTTTTCCAGTTTTTGCTAAAAACACTTTCTTGTGGCAGGCAAAAATAGCATTTTTGAATATATTGAATATAATTAAACAATACCATTAAATTATTTTTACTATTTCAACAAAATTTTTAAAACATAATGCATTAATTAAATTTTTCAATTACGCGTGTTGACGCACATAAACATAAAAGCAAAAAAATTTTTTTGTAAAAATAAAACGTCTTTTACAGCACCCCTAGTGAACCCCCTACTTAGTACTCCGCACAAGTCACTTGTTTCTGCTTCTCTTTTAACGTTCATTTTACGCGCTTCTCTACTTGCCGGTACATTATCTCTCTCACTCTCTGTATGAGTTTTAATATGTGACGCAGAATATGCCACAATTCATCACTGTTCGGTAATGAGCGCGACGACGAGCGGATGATCGATCGACGATCACAGTCGTTTCCCTATAAAATCTTTCTGATTTTCGCTCCGCTATTTCCGTTTTGCAAGACGAAAACGGCGACTTTCAAAATGACAAAATATTGCGAACAAAATTTTTTTTTTTTGTTAATAGACGTGTCTTGATATTTTTTTATTGAATGACACACGGTTTTTAAAAATTGGAGAATTTGTTAGAAACTATAATTTAAAGTGCTTAAATCAAAATGACAAAAGTCCGATCAGCGTACAAGACTTGAATGTACTCATGTCTGTTTTGTCTAAAATGCACCTCAACACACCTGCCGGCGTCCTGCAAAAGGCACTTTTGAAGAACACCGCTCAATTTCTTTCCGTTACACATTAACCTTGGAAACGCAATCTTCGCACTTGTGAGGGTTAATAGGCAGAAAGAGCGCGCAAGGTGCGCACACGGCTGACTTCCGTTTTGTATTATCTCAAAATTGATGGGCACACTAATCACTTCTACAAGATACCACTTTTTCGAGCATTCCGTCTTTTTTTCTCCTCATTTATTGTGCACTTTGCTCTCACTCACTTCTTACTCAATCATGGGAATCAGACCCAGGTCATATAGTGGAACGTCCTCAATGCAATCTACTAACCTGTGCTTTTTAGCAGCGTAAGATTTTTGATTGTTTCTAATTATTTTTTTATAATTTTATAACTTTAAAAAGGCTTTTTTAATTAAAAAATAATTTGCTTTGTTTTATTCATCCTTCTTGAACCATGCTCTCACGCAATATGTATTTTTACTTGTCTTCAGTCTGACGTTTTAGCTGCTCGACTTTTGTTCACGGTTAGTTAGCACATTTCAAATATGAACCGACTTTATCAATAAGAACCATAGAGCGTGGAAACAAACTCTGTTTCGTTTCTCTCCTTTCGCTTGCTTATTTTTAAAATTTGGTGAAATTTTTGACAAATTATGTAAGCAAGAAGTAGTTCTGGTTTACACAGACCAAGATTAACCCATTCAGAAGGCTTATTTTTACTCCCGTACACAACTTTTCTTCAGCACGCACTTTCAGGTTTTTTGCATAATCTTTTCGCAGGTTTTTTGCAAAATCTTTTTTGCATACGCAGGTTTTTTGCATAATCTTTTCCCGCCAACACTTTTGATGCAGACGTGACGGCTAGCGTCGGGGAAGGGAAAAGCTGAATTTGTGTTAGGGGTACGCTCGCCGGTACGCTCGATGAATTACGGTTAAGGCGGCCAGTTGTATGGGATGAATGAATTGAACCCGCGCTCAATGCTCCAGTGCTCCGCGTCGTCGTCGTCGGCTGTCGATCGGCGGCGTCGTTTCGACGACGCTTCGCCGCGGCGGTATCGGTAACAAGTCCAACAACTTCGTCACTTCCGACGACGGCGACGAAGCGACTGGTCCACCTACTACAATTACTACGACGTCGTTTCGACGTTTATCGTCATCATCTGTTTCCGATCGGCTTCATTAGTCTTTTCCTGTTGCCATACCTAGAATCAGTTGTCCTCTTATCCCAAAAGTGTTGTTGTCTACTTCTTTTTTCAAGCTTCGATCACCTTTATCGTCTCTTGTCTCTCAAATCAGATCTGGAATCCGCCTTCTTTCTCTCTCCCTTTCTAGTTCATTATCTTAGAATACAGCAAACATTTTTGCATGTCTTCTTCCTGTTCTTCTTTTTTAACGGCGATCAGCGCCGACGAACGACCGCGAAGACGAAGTAGCAGCGGAACCTATTTCAGACACGGAGATGATCTGATCGTTACGCCGTTTGCTCAAATCCTTGCCAGTCTTCGAAATGTTCGAAACTCCTTTGTTGCCGTTTGTAACCTTCCAACTCCAGACGACAAATACAAATCGTCCACAAAAAAAACACCTAATTTTGAAACGAATCTGAATGATGCGGCGTCCCAGATGGCTCAGGAAGCGATCGAAGAATTAGATTGGTGCCTCGAACAGTTGGAGACCGTGCAGACTCATCGTTCTGTATCAGAAATGGCTTCGAACAAGGTTGGTGACATTGAATTCATACCAAAATTACTTAGTTAATATAAATAGTTTTGAGTTGGTGCATTAACTGGATTTATTAGAAATATCCGTTCAGTTTGAATAAACGTTATTTTGTTTTTTTTTCGATTTAATGCAAATATTTAAATTCGTGTTTACTAAAATGTTTTTGTTTGTCAACCACTTTAATTCTTGCATGTGCAAAAAAACTGTTCTGACTTTTATGAATTTTTTAAAACAAATTACAAGCTTTTTGGATATTTTTGAAGTTTTTGAACGTTTTAATGTTAAAGACGCTCTTACTAAGGAGCAACTAGTCAATTTGGAACCAAATAAAATAGTATTTTTGCAGTTTTTTTCAATGCAATTCCAATATTCTTCAATATTTTGCCAACCTTAAAAAGGTTGGCAAAAATGATCTTTATTCAGTTATAAAGACAATTTGTTTAGCCAACACAAAAACAGGGACCGTGAGCGACGTCTGTTTATTACTCTTTTCTCAGCTTTTTACACTCATTTTCACTTTATTTCTGAGCGGTTGTTTACGCGTTAAAGCTTTCAGTACTACGCAAAATTGAGTTCCTTTGAATGCTAATGTTTGTGGAATTCACTAAAACAATTTATTGGTAGAAGTGAATTGTATGTGATTAAATAAGCATTCTTACTTCTATGAAATTTAAAAAATGGTTTTTTCTATACAATTGTCAAATTTTTTTGTTAATTTTTTAAACGTGAATTAAAAAAGTTTTTTTTTTAACAATTTAAAAAACATTTAAAAAATTTAGCATGTGTTAAGTAACCACAGTAGCATGCGCACGTTTTTGGAACACTTTATACTTAACAATTTTTGGCAAATTACACATTTGTGCACACCACAGCAAATCGTCTATATAAACATTCCCATATTTTGAACTTTACCTCTTTTTAAAAAGTATGCACTTTTGGTTTGTTGTTACTAATGCAATTTTAAAAAACGCCCGCGCTGAGCATTCAAAGTGCTTCGACGACCAACACTTACTCAATGTTTGATATTCTCAAAATGCACAATTTTTCGAACTGAACATGTCTTTAATCGCAACGGTTTCGCTTGCACGTTCACGTAATTGACAATAAATTTTTCGCAACATTTTATTTGACGTTAACAAAATCATTTGCTCACTGATTGCCAAGTTTACTCAAGAAAGGGTGTTTTGAATTTTACTGCTTCGTACCATTAAAATTTCTTTGTTCAGACAAAATCACGCGTTTTATATGTTTTTTTTTGTGTACAATGTTCCTTAAGAAAACTTTGTTTTTAAACGTCGGAAAGTCGGAAAATGTTGCCGTTCACTTTTATCAAAAATTTTTCTTTTTTGCTGATGGCTACTGATGATCCGGAAATGTTGTTCTACTGATGGGAGTGCGACAAAGATCAAAATCACGAGCACCGCAACCACGTTACCTTTTCAGCAAGCCGAAAAAAGCAAAGTGATAGTAACCGTACAAGTTTATTCTCTTCTGCACTTCTTTCACGTTCTTTTATAACAGAAACTCTTTGTAATAAATTTATTACTGAACATAATGTTTTTTAATACGTTTGGAAAAATACCGGCAATCAAACGTAACCTAGAAAAGCTTCTGCAAGCAGCATTTAGTAATTTACAATTGCTGTTTTCACTAAAATGGAATGTTTATCTGTTATTTACCAAGCAGTTGACCTAATTTCACGTGATCATTTGCAGTTCCGCAAGCTCCTAAACAAGGAGCTCAGTCACTTTGCCGAGTCGTCCAAGTCCGGCGGCCAGATCTCGAAGTTCCTTATCAACACGTATATGGATCATGACGACGAAGAGAATAACACCTTGGATGTGCCTTCGGTAGAGGTGAGTAAGGTTGCTGTTTTAAAATTTTAATTTTAATTGGCTAGGAAAAAATGAGTTGCTATGTTCCAATAAGAGAACTGATTAGCCGTTTTTGTTTTCTCTTTGTTGTCTTTCTTGTGGCTTTATTATAAGAATTTGTCCGTGCAATTTTGAACCCGGAAAATATTCCTCCGCAGCCGTTGCCGCAAAGCCAAGCGGTAGCAATAGTGATCAGCAACCAGAGGCTCGGCGGTGGTCGCAGGTGCAGTCCGGCGGCGACCAGCGGCTGAGAATCGGCGACGGTCGTCCCGACAGTCAGTCGGTCGTCCTGTGTTTGTTAACAAACATCCTTGGTTGTGATGCTGTGGCGACCCTTTATCACCTTTCTTCTTCTTCTCCCCTCCTCCTTTGCTCCCATCGCCGGCGAGGCGGTCGTCCACACGAGCGCGCCACCGCCAGCGGCGCGAAGGCACCGTCGCATCTTTCCTCCCCATATTTGGAAGTGTTCGCACCGGTGCTCCGCTCACATTTGGTTTGTGCCCACTGACACACCTGAAATTGGTCGTTTTTGTTTCATTTACGCTCAATTTAAACCTCTAATCTGGTAATTGCTTTGTCTGATCCTGGAAGACAGGAGAATGCTGCTTGAAACGAGCTTTTTTTGCGACGAATTGGATACGGTAATTCCTTTAAATCCTTTGAGACCCTTAGTAACACAATTGAAAATCTCGGTTCCCTTGTATTTCAACCAAAAAACATGTAAACCGCTCTCGACCGAAAAGAAAACTCGTTAATTCGTTAAACGTTTAGATTTTCAAAGTTCAGATAGTAAGTTTGTGTTTTAGTTTTTTGGATGTCGCCGTAATCAGCAAGTTTACTCATATTGTTTTAGATAACGTCGGAAGCAAGTACTTCTTCAAGTCCACAAATGTCGCTTCTTGGAAAAGCGAAAACAGCAGCCATGTCACGAATCAGCGGAGTGCGTCGTTTGAAGACCCCACATGGTACAACTGGAAATGTCCCAGAATACGGGGTCGAGTGTGCCAAGGAGATCGCAGTCTACATGCAGCAGGTGAACCTTCCGTTCCAGCAGGTGTGAAAGCGCAACCTCTAGGGTGCTCGCTCCGGAAAATTTTGTGCACAGAAAAAGGACGGTTTTATTTTGCGATGGGTGACGTCGATCACGTCACGAGCATTGTTTGCACTGACCGGTGTTCTTCTCTGCGCACGCGGTTTGTCACTCTTCAACCCTCAACCTCTCGCGCTCTTGCAAACGAGGTGAAAAGATTGCAATTAACAAAGCAAGCAACATTTTGTATTCTATCCGGTTTGCGCGTATTCCCTCGTCATTGTTGGTCGACGGTGTCAATGTCGGATTTGAATATATCTACACACAAACAAAGAGAGGCAATAAACTTATGTATGTTTAAGTTTTACAACGGAAATCACATGCTCGCTAGAAAACCAGTTGCCGCGCGATGAGTGTTTTTGAATTAAGCGCACACATGCGCTCTTTTTTTGCTGTTCCACCACAATTCATTGAATCATTGTTTGTTTTCAGTTAAATGAGTGGGGACCAAATGTGTTCAAAATTCACGAACTCTCCAAAGGTCACGCGTTGACTTCAATCACTTATTCGCTGCTTAACCAGCGAGGCCTTCTAAAGACGTTCGAGATTCCATCTCACCAGCTCATTACCTACTTGCTCCACCTGGAACACCACTACCGGGAAAACCCCTACCACAACCAGATTCACGCCGCCGATGTAGCTCAGTCGATGCACGTGCTCATCTCGTCCAGCGCTTAAGGTTTGTTACAACCTTCTTTTCTCCGACTTTGTGTATTTGATTTTACTCGCGGGTGCATATTTGCACAAAAGATGAGTGACGGTGATGTCATAAAGTAAAGTTTGATCTTAATGAATAACTTTTTGACTAAGGGATCCATCGATCGAAAATAAATCAGACCATGTGTCAAACGAAATCATCCATTTCGGAATCATGTTTTAACGTTTCAGGACGTGTTCACAGACATTGAAATCCTGGCCGCCATCATGGCAGGCGCCATGCACGACGTCGACCACCCCGGTTTCACAAACCAGTACTTGATCAATTCGAGTAAGTTTCGTGTTCATATATAAGTTCATGATGAATCGTTTCGCAAATATCACAACCGATCAGAACGATTTCCATACATTCTTCGGGGTCTTAAAAGAGTCGTTTCACGGTTTGATATGCAGTTGTGCAGCGTGTGGCCGACGTCAGTCATATCCCGCTCGCCCTGTAGTTACTAGTAAACACCCGTGATAAGAAAACTTCTGCCAGTTCGTGTTTGTAGTTTCTAAGGTTTAAGCTTTGCAGACTCTGAACTCGCAATTATGTACAACGACGAGTCGGTGCTCGAACAGCATCACTTGGCTGTGGCATTCAAACTGCTTCAAGAATCAAACTGCGATTTTCTATCCGGATTTTCCAAAAAGCAGCGTCAAACGTTCAGGAAGATTGTGATTGACATGGTACGTTTTTCACCGACACAAACTTGATAAAAATTTGCCATTTCAGGTACTCGCCACTGATATGTCAAAGCACATGAGTTTGCTCGCAGACTTAAAAACAATGGTTGAAGCAAAGAAAGTTTCGGGTTCACACGCTCTGGAGTTGGACAAGTACAATGACAGAATTCAAGTGTTGCAGTCGATGATTCACTTGGCCGATTTGTCGAATCCGACAAAACCGATTGAATTGTATCGTTGTTGGAACGAGCGTATTTGTGAGGAGTACTGGAGACAGGGAGACCGCGAAAAGGATCTTGGACTAGAGATATCTCCCATGTGCGACAGAACTAACGTGACGCTAGAAAAGTCCCAGGTGAGTCATTTAGCTGTTCAAAAGTAATAAAATTTTTATTGGTTAGTCATATCTGGTGTATTGGTTATTTTTTGCTACACTATTCCTTTTAGTTTATTTATCAACTTTGTTTTCAGGTTGGCTTTATCGACTACATCGTGCACCCAATCTTTGAAACATGGGCGGACCTTGTGTACCCACATGCGCAGAGCATCCTCGATCAGCTTGAAGAAAATCGTCAGTGGTATCAGTCTCGGATCCCAGACGAGATAGACTCGGCGCGGACGGAAGTAGGCAGTACCGAGAGCGGACCTTCCACCCAACACGAAAAGCAGCAGAGCGTGGATCATTTGTCCGAAGAAGAAGTCGAAAACGTCTAGCATCTAGATGGCCAGTCTCCCCAACAAAGCGCACTTCAAAATATTCTATCTTGCTTTCTTGCTCTACTGAAAAGCAAAATGTTCCCACCAATCATCGCTCAAAGAATTCCACGATGAAACGCTCACCACAACTTTTTTCCTTCTCTCCGAAGATGAACGGGCCAAGCATTTATCTCTTTTTTTGTATTTGTGTAAAGCTGTTGACTGTCTATATTTCCTTTCTCGACTCGCTTAGTTGCAAAGCAACGTCTCAGATGCTTTTTTGCATACTATGTTTGTAAATTGCTTCTTAATTCTCTCTTTGAAACAACCTCGAAAACCATCTTTTGGCAATTTATGTGTAGCGTCGCGACCCTCTAGCTTTAAGCCAATTGCCAGTAGTGAACATTTTTCTATTCAAAATTTTATAAACGGTAATATCAATTAGTTGTTTTTATCTTTGTTCAATCATGCTTTGTTCTGCTGTACAGTATCTTCCTGTCAAACATACTCACCGGTTATTCGCTTTCACGGTATTTTTTTTAAACTTTACTCCGACCCATCCTCCCCTGATTGGCGCTTAATATTTAATAGTTTTGGTTTTGTGATTTACTCCAAACTGTTTTTCTTCGTCTCGTTTTTTTGTATGTGTGTTCTACACAACTGATCCAGACGCTCCCAAGCCAGTCCTATGCTTAGTGCCGGTAGGTTTCAAAAAGCATAAACGGTTATTTCTCTCTGTTTCCTCCTTCCCCTGCGTTCTCAGATTTCTATTCATGTCCGACTCTCAGACTTTTTTCTATCACTGTTTCTTAGTATTTACACTTTTCCCGGTATCCCATTTCCTGTCTCTCTCCTTTTCTATAATAACATATTTGTGATGAACAATGATCGCATAGGTGCTTTGCTACTTTCTGCTCTCCAACAACACTAACCCGTCTGTCCCCAAACCCTGAACTCTTTTCTTTCTGAAACTTCAAAAACGTTTGACGCTGTCTTTTTTATGGTTTCTTTCTTATTCGCATTACGATTGATTTGAGTCTTTTGTATAACGGAGACGGAGACGCGTACAAGCATAAATACAGCTTTATTGGAAAGTGATTATGGTTGGCGATTTGAGTAGCCTGTCATTTCAAGATTTTCAAAAAATAACTTAAAACTAAATTGTAGCAAACGTTTGTAGCAGAGCAACACAAGTAATCTGCAAAATCTGACACTTACCGTCATTCTGATTGAAGCACAAATGTTCAAAACTAACAAAAAAATTTAAATTTGTCATAGCTATTTTTATTGTTATCGTTTATAACGATAAAAATACGTTTGTCACCTTTTTGAACCTGTCTTATCAAAAGTCTTTATTTGTTTTCCGTAAAGACAAATTTCTTTTACATGATTTTTACAGCGGACTATTGGAAACAGGTCGATCAACTGATTAGGTTGGGCCAGCAAGAAGCACAACGGGGTGAACCATCTAACACTTATAAGTGATTGTATGTGCAGTAAAAGAATTTTTTTGTATTGCAATATTGCAAAACAGTTTTTTATTTATAGATATTTACAACTCCTAGCAACAAATGAGTTTTTCCCGTGAACAGAATGTATTCAAAAAACGTTTTTCACGTTTTTCAAGAACAAGAAGATCATTCCTGCTAAAAATGCGTGGCTCGCAACCAGTGACTGACCTGGCAACAAACGGAAAAAAGAGGAAGGCGAGACAATTTGCAGAATGCAGCATACGTACAACATTCAAGTATAAACTTGTAAAACCGGTTTCAGTTTTAAAGCGTATGTAGATCTTCCCCTTCAAAAAGGGAAGATCGGTTGGCAAAAAACAAAAACTTTACTCTAAACCACATTGCATTTGTAAGAACAAATAAAACCAGTAACAGTGTTTGTGAAACAATATAGTAAGTTGTAAGAAGTAAACAGAAGTTAAGTGTCTGCAGTAAAACGCCACTCGTCAAAGCCGATGTGGTTCACATCAAAACGCCAGCCGGACGCCTTCATCAGTTTTTCAAACTTTGAGCAATCTTCATCGGTGGGTGATCTGAAAGAACATCGAAAAAGTTGCAAAAACCGTCAATTCTTACACAGTAAACTAACCGATTTGTCAGTGCAAAGTACTCAAGTTCGAAAGCAAAGCGGATTTGGTCGAAAGACGTAGTGGACGCGGCGATCGCTAGCCATCCTTCGCTGGTCGTTTTTTCGTATCGAACAAAATGTGATTTCGAAGAGGCCGTGGCAGGGATTGCGTGGCCTAAAGGACAGCCGAAGTGGCGACGGCCCGTGACTGAGCCGAACAACGGTTCTTGACGATTCGCTTCAGTAATTGAAGGAACCGATTTACTATCAATAAACTGTCTAAAAGTTAGATCCGTAACGTTTGCAGACGGTCGGGCTTGTGATCAATGGTATGAAGAAAGTTTGCGCTTGTTTGACAGGTTACGGTTGCTGTGAACAAAATGCTTCCAATCACAAACAACTAACTTTAAAATTAATTTTGATTTTTTTTAATTCAAAGCAGTAATACTTTTCATTGCTACAACGTACCTTACACTGAGAGCCAGAGTTCGTTCATTCAGAATATCAAAGTTTAACGACCGAACGGCTTTGTAATTTGCGAAAAGATGGATCGCAGTGAAGAAGAAGTAGCACGTCCAAACAAGTAATATTTTTCCGTGCACAATTGGTAGCAGTATAAGACTGCAGATCAGAGCTGTGAGGTTTACAAGGGTTTCCTGACTTCCATCTTTGGCTGCCACGTCTGCCAAATTGTGTCTTCGAGCCTATAAGAAGTAAGCCACCAACTTTAAATTGTCAAGATTTAGTCTGATGTCGTAATGCCCGTTCCTCAAGAGTCTGATGTTTGGTCTAACCAAAATGTTCCAAAAACTGACCTGATGTTGAATAATGGCTGCTCTTGTCGCCCCTCCGGCGACTCCAACAAATGAGCGTAGTAATGAGGACGTGACCGCGAAATAGATAAACCAGTCGCCTCCGGCTGGAGCTAGAAGATCGATCAGGAACGCGACGTCATTGAAGATATCAGCAATTAATCTCCACTTCTTGCAATCTAAACGAACGATTAGTCATACTCACTTCGGCTATTCTTTTCGGCATTGCTTCTCGCAAATACTCTTTCTAACTTGGTTTTCGCAGCTTACCAATGTCGAGACGCGAACCTTTCAGCCATGCAAACAGAATTCGTCCAAGCATTCCGACGCCATCTTTCAAAAGCCACGTTATCGTTGCTGCCAAAATTGATGCTTTCTGAAAACAATGTTGGTTTGTTTTCAAAAAAATATAGTGACCAGATGGAACGGAGACTGTTAAACATAAATTACATTCAATTTTTCTGCCCATTTACTCAATTTTACTTTTACTTATCAAGTAAAACTCATAGCTGTTTTTGCTTTTTGTATTTTGATAACAGATAAAACGAACAAAGATCTTCTAATTGATTAGGAAATTTTATTTTAGAACAAATAGTGCTCAGAGGTTCAAAACAGAGGTTCACTCGCAACTAAGAGTATTCGTCAAGAATTAAAGCTATTTTGAATTGTGTTAATTTTATGTTGTCTTTACAAGGGGCAATGCAATTAGCCCAATAAACTGCATTATGGACCAGTCTGAAATGCGTTGCGGAATTTGATACTTGCCATAATAAGAGACACCTACACTGAATGTTATGGGTCGAAAAACAACGAAAAGGAAATAAGTTCTGTAGAAGTGCATAAGAATTCGTTGAAACAGGGTAAATACAGATAATGCAAAAGAAAATGAAGAAAATCGGACAAACCAAAAAACCACTTGAAATCCATTTGGACAACTGATCATCCTTTTTATTTAATCAATAAACCTTATGAACTACTATAAAAAACAACTTACACATATTTTAACTTTTAAAACAACGAAATCTTGATCTTTGTCTACAGGGTAGTGCTTTTGCAAACCCTTCCGCTAGACATTCCGCCGCCGACCGTCTGGCACCCGCGTTATTTGTTAGCGAAACCGACCGGTCGTTTGCGACGAGTGAGCTAGAAATGACTCCGTTGTTGGGCCAGAGAGCATAGGAATGCCTGACAAAAGGTTTTTTTGCGCTATTTTGTAGTACAGCAACAAGACTTGCTATATTAATCTTTTTCTACAAGTACGGTTTTGTTGACGCAAGCCTGTTTTCTTTCACTTCCTACAACGGTGGCATACTTTTCGAAAACATTAATTTTAATTAGATCATTTGGTAATTGCGACAATATTCACTCATCTCTCTCGGGACTGCCAATCGTGACTAAAGCAACCGGGAAAAACTGTTGCGTAATGTGTTTTAGCACGCTCCGTCACCTTTCATTGGGTTTTCCCATAAATCATTGCGTTGCACACTGTACAAATTGTTGAACACGCGACGCTGGCTACCACATCGACTTCCGCCGGAAACAAACGTCGCGGCGTCAGGGCAAGCAAGAGTGCTGGTCACAAACCGGTTGATCTCTAGCCGCCGTTTTCTAAACTTCTCGCGCGCACAAGCGTTTTGCACGCGCAAACGCTTGCGTGAGCGTCTTTGTGCTGAAAGAGTGCAAACGCTTTTTCTGCGAATTTTTGCAGAAAGAAAGACGCGCACGTTTGCGGTCACCCATAGTGGATTGATGCTACCGCACGTTCCACATTTTGTGAGATGAAGAGAGACCGAACGCGACCGTTCTCTTCCGAAGATACTCAATCTTTCAATGAACAACGTAGGGTACTCATGTCGATTGAATTATGTCTCCAGTTGCGACGTGATCAACTGTCGGAAGTGGCCTGTTGTTTGATCACGCGCAACCTCCAAAGAGATCATGCGCGAAGGGACGGTACTATACGCGCCTTTTTATTATTTTTGTTTTCAAGTCAACGATCACATGTTCAAACAATTCGGCGAATGCGGTAGAAACGCAGCAAAAATTTTAGATTACATATGGTGTTTGCTTAGTTTTAGCTCACATGAAATTGATTCAGGTTATGTTTTGAGGCAAGATGGTTTTAACATTTATCGAAATGTTTTTGCTTAACAAAGCAACATGATCAGAAAAAGTCTGCTTAAAACTCAAAATAAAAGCCGCGTAACGTTAAAAGATTTTTTGTTTGGTTACACTTCATCCACCTTTATTTTATTGTAAACTTTTAAAACTTAGAACATGTGCGTGCATTAATAGACAGTGATATCACTTTCAGCTAATTGTTCTTAACTACAACAAAGGACTGATAAAAATTTGTTATGTGGGGAACACGACCAGTTTCAAAATTGACTTTAACGTTACTTAGAAAAATGTGCTCACCTCGCTTCCCACACCAACTCCTTTCAAAACTGCTTCCGTGGCCATCGCAGCCGTCATGGAACTTGCAAACGCTTGAACAGTATCCCAGATCTGATACGTGACATAATCATCAGTCACTGTATACGGGTATCCTTGTGGGAGAAACACAGAGCTTAGGATAGCTAGAAACGACGGTACAGCATAGACGTTCTTGTGATCACCAAGTTTTCGGGCTGCACTTCCATTCTTGTTCACCACATACTTTCCTCGAAGACTTCCTGAATATGATTCTCTGAATCTGAGTTCTGTCATAAAAAAAACTAAAAGAATGTTTTTATCCAGCTATGACACTAATGTGACTACGCACCGATTCAATATTTGGAATGTGAATCAAACACAAAAGCCAGTTACAAAATAGAAATTTTAAGTAAGGTTTTTTACTCTTTATTAACGGAATGGACAAAAATGGTCCAATGGCAAGACTAGGCTTTAGATGTTTACTTAAATTCAGTAATCTGGAACGGGTTATGATCAACCTCAATCGTGTAAACGGCAGCTTCCTCGTTCTAAAAACCACACTTTTAGATGTAGATGCAGATAAACCAGTTCTTACCCAGTTGTATAGCGCATAAACGAGCTTTTCGCGCACATTTAGCTCATCCGTAAGCCAAGCGCACGCGTACCCTCCGCCGCCAGCTCCACACATCCACGCAGTCTCAATGATCTTCAAATGCTGGAGTTCTTCAAACACCTCTTCCACATCAATCGGAAGAGCGTTTTTAGCCATATGGCTTTTAAGTTCATTGTAGCGGGAGCACTCCAAGACAGGGAATTTGCCGTTAAATAGCTTTTGTCGAGCGGACCAAGCGTCGTTCGACAGTTGGGCAATATGAAGGAGAATGTTGGCTTCTGTGCCGAGAAACTTATAGACGACTTCCTAAAAATTTAAACGTTTCAACGTTAAACCAATGTGTTGAGAGGACAGTTAAGTTGAAAAATAGCAAGCAGAAAAAACAGTGCAAAGTTGGTTTGCCCAATATCTTTAAATGCTTTTAAAATTGAAGTTACAGGTGTCACGACGCGTGCCTGGTCGGTCTTACACATACTTAAAGAGCATACTCACATTAAGAACATTGGCTGCAAGGCGTGTTTGTCCCGTGTAGATCAGTACCAGTTTCTTTTCGATTATCTTCTCAAACTCTTCGTTAATTGGAATGTTTTCTACGTTAATCTTTCCGTCCGAGTACGACGAATACTTGAGACCCGGATATAGTCCGCCAATTTGATCTTGCCAACCGCCTCCTGTGCCCAGGATCTGTTCCGCACGCAGAACATTGATGGTGATCTTCTCATTATTCAGTTCAATATTCATAATTTTGTAAAGTGTGCCCAAAAAGCACGCGCTAATAATGCTGCTAACGCCAAGTCCTAAAGACAATTGCATTACATCAGGAAAGGATTATGATTTTACCAGATCCTTGAAAAACTTCGGATGAAGTGCGAATCCTGAGGCCCATAACCCGTTCAGTGGGAAACATAGCGTCGAATAGCTGTCGAACTGTTTGAAGACCTGCGTGCAAGTAACCCGTTGCGCACAGACTAGCGCAAATGAGGGATCCTACACATAATTAGTTTGCATATTATTTTTTTTTAATTTACGTACCGAATCGATCCGAATCGGTGGACGAATCGATCATCTGACCAATTTCAGACAGAACCGCTTCATCGTCAGGCTGTTGACGATTCCGTATAATGATCGCTTCTTTCTTCGCTCCATAGACTTTCTTTATGTTGACAGTGACAGACTTCTTAAAAATTGCAACGTTAAATTTAATTTAGTTATATGTGATCAAGCGAATGCATGCCAAAAATCAATAACGCTCGACACAACCCGTGGATACTGCGTTGGTACTGTGAAGTGAACCTTAGAATCTCACCTTTCCTTTTATCTTTACAGACAGATTGACAACGCCGTTGGTTTTTGAGAAAGTAATTGGAGGAGTGTCAGTCCATCCTCCCGCAATATCGATGCGAGCAGCCATTGTACCGGTGACTTCAGCCCATGGATGGTTCCCAACGGACACATTGTTGTCGGAATCTACCTATATTTAACTACTTTAGCACTTCTCGCTTTACATTGCTCACCTGTCCAAAGTTTTTGTCCACTTCCACACTGATATAGTGCTTCATCAATCGAAGAAATCCTTGCTGGATAGCCGAGAGTTTACACAATAATTTTGTGCATTCGATTTCCTTGCAGATGTTGGTACAGGTGAACATTCCATTGCCGTTGGGCAAGCATTCAAATTTTAGAAGGACGTCTTTGTAGTAGTCGAACTCTCTCTCAGCAGATCGGGTAATCTAAAAGCAGAAAACGTTAACAAAAACTAAAATCACTTTTAGCACATTTCTCTAAAAATTTCTGATGACTTACCGGTTTGTTTGGCTTAAAGTCGACGTACCATTTTCCTAGCCGAAACTTTAGGAATTCAACGAGTACGATCAAGAGACGGCGCCTCACAAGGTCATCGTTAAGGTTTGAACCAATGCACGCAAACAGTTCAGGAACGTATTTGTGACCATCAGCGTCACCACGCTCATGGAAGAGCTTGTACAAGTCAAAGCCGAGCTTTTGTAAATCCGCGCCATGGATACGGATGGCGGAATTGGTGCGATGACAAATGTTCTGCCATTCCACAAAGCGATCTTTGTCTGCATGAAGAGACGCTAAATTGAAAAAAATGTTGTAACGATTCGAACCGTTGCTTAGAGATTATTCTTGGAAGCTTTTTTAGTATTTACTTCTTTTGGTTTGCAGTTGCATGATTCTCCAATAGCGCGTACATTGCAGAATACGCACGTCTGACAGATTTAAAAGTGTTGCGCGTAGGTTTAAGCGCAACGTCTAAGTTTTTGGCGTCACATAAATAGTCAAAAAATAATTATCCGACAAATATTTATCACGTTATGGTTATTATGTTTATCCTGTCTAAAATAGCTTAACAATAAAAGATGTTAGAAAAAACAACGTTATTACATCAAAACATTTTTCTTTCTTGGAAAAATTTTTAAATACAAGTTCAGACTATAACGACAACGCTTTGCGCAAAAACGTAAAAAGACGGGTATATTGTGCGTCAACAAAAATATAGTCAGTACAACGTCGCTGTTGCGAAATAACGCAAAGAGCTGCTGCGCGTCCGACCGAAAAATCTAGCGTGCCACTTTCACAAAGTGTGATGGTTGGGTAAAACGACGAGCAAACTTACACAAATCGATTGCCTGGCGATCGATCTCCCGCTCCATGAGCAGTTGTTGTTGCTTGCCGATCTCGTCCGAAAGGTCGGCCTGAAAAGTAATTAATTTGTCCCGCGTTTCCTTTTGTCACTTTGTTTTGCTTTTGAAAGCCACGTCGATAATAACAAGCACGCCACACAAATTCAAAATTTTTTGCGGCGATGGTGGTGACATAACCGCTGCCATGGCCGGCAAATCTGAATGTTTCCATTTTATACTATTTTTCTCGGTCACGCCTATGAATGATTCAGACAGATCTATTGTATTTGGTTGGGGATCTGCAAATGCACAATGTTGGAAGGACCAAAAGTGAATTTGTGATGTTCTTCAATAGGACAAGACGATTGTAGAAAATGTTCACAGATTTTCGATGAAAATTTGCATATAGACAGCTGAAAGCATTGAAGGACCACACACGTCGGAACTGAACCTAAACCGGCAAAGGAAACGCACAAGTGTTGGAAAAAGTGTCTGAGGTCACAAAATTACAATTTTAGTTTTAGATTTTCTCAACTTTCTTGACAAATGAATATAGGTCAAACGAAAAGTTAACAATTGTTTTTATTTCAAACGGAAACAAAAAGTTTATAATTTAACGGCTGTAATTATTATTTGTAAGACCAAAAAGAACAGTTTAAAAAGTTAATAACATACTGTCAACATAAAACAAAAAATTGAAAAACAAGTGTGAAGTTTCGACAATAGCCAAAACACTTTAAGAAGACACAAACATTTGTTAACTTCGGTTTTTGTTTACCTAAGCAAAAAAAAACAAAACTAAATCGCTCGCGATCCTTACATTTTCTTTAAATGTTCATACTTGTCGCTCATTTTTCATTATTAACTTGTTTGCACAGAATTGGTGGTTTGATGTCTTTCGTGTTCTTCATTTCCGAAGAGTCATACGCCGTCGACTTCCCTATTAGCCTTATGGGACAATACATGCAGGCATATGGCTTACGCGCTGTTAGTATGAGTGCGATTGACATATGTCTCTTCTTCTGCTCCCCTGGCTCCAGCGCGTGGGTCTGACGTACATAGATTGGCACGTTCAAGGCGAGCAACTGTCGCGTTGCGGTGGTCCGTTTTTCTTAGGTCGCCCACGTGAATGTTGAAGAACTCCGCAGATGCGTAGTTCTCAACCAAACTGCGTAAAATGCGTAGTTCTCAACCGTAACTGTATCCTTTTTGTGTTTTTTTGCTAAACGGTGTATTAAAAAAACGTTATCGTTAATGACGTACAACAAACGTTTTAATTCAGTCTTTTTTAGATTTTACTACACAGCCTCGCAAAATGTAACAAGAATAAAATTGTTTTCTCAATGCAACGGCTAGGATTAACAAAAAAACATGTCTCAAACTCAGATTTAAGCAAGGTGGTGATTAATCAGGCCGTGTCGTGTTGCTTGTCTCCGACCCCTTAAATTCAAGACGGTAGACCAGTTGGCAATCCTCTTGCTCGGCATCGTTTTTTCTTCCGGTGGGAAAAAATGATTTGATTTCCTTTTAGTGACAACTTAAAACTTAAAAATCCGGCGTTGTTGTTAAGATTTTTGGAAGACATGACCGATTATTTAACTCAATCGAAGGTGTTTAATCATATTCTCTACGATTGCTTGATTATTGTGAAGGAACTGTTCGCTTAACTCCTTTTAGTGAATTTCCATTTTTCCATTTAAACTTGAATATATCCAATTCCTTGTTTTTGATAATTGTTTTCGTTTGTTTTCAAAATTTGAGCAAATATTGGGTTGTCGAATTTTTCGCAGCACAAAAACATTTCAATATATTTGAGATTTCTAGGCGAGCTTTAGTCATCGACCAAATTTGATTCCGCAACAAAACTCATTTAAGTCTGTTAATCAATGTTATTACCTTCTATTTCCTAATGTTTTAAAAACATGTCAAAACCAAGCATGCAAAAAGCGTAACGTTAAATTATTTTCTTGGAAAGGAAATGGGTTTTCGCGTAATGAGGAAAAAACGCAATAATTAAAAGTACTTTTACATTATAGTTTAAATTTGAAAATTAATATAATTCCATTTTCGTAAATTGATTTTAATTTCCTTTAACCCAAACAACAAAACAAAAAAATTACCAAAATTCAAAAAAAAATATTATTATCCTGTTATTGCGCTCGTAAATTGTCCGCGTAAAATTGACGTTTGGTACGCTAAGAAACTGACAAAACCCTACTTCAACGCCCCTTTTGTGTGTCCTTACTTTCTTCGCGCGAAATATTTAGTTTTGCATCGCATAAATATTCATGCCGATTTAAGCTTTAAAATGAGGCAAAAATCATGTTTGCATATCTTATCTTGTACAAGTCTCTTTTACGGCTGTGTTTTAAATGTAAAAGACAATCGCTTAAAATCCAACGACCCTTATATGTTTAGACTGCACTTGCTGTTAGTGACGTAAAGGTAAGCAACGGCCCAACGTGCTTCTTTCGCGTGCTGGTAGATTTCTTGCCGGCGCATGAAATCCAAAGTGATTGTGCGGAACTTTCGCGTCCGGACACGTCCGCTCGAAGGGGACAAGCCAGAGGCGGCGAACGAGACGTTTGAGACGGCACCTGGCAATGTGGCAACTCACTTGCCTCGTCTTCGGACAGAGGGACGGACCGATTTGCGGCCAGTTGACAGCTCTCTTTGCTTAGAGAAGGAGGAGATTTGCTTGCTGAGCCTGCCCGCAAGTGGAGTTTGCGAGCGCGTCGCGTTTGGCACCATTCACACTTTCAATTAACGTTGCATTAGCTTCAGATTGCGTAAAAGCCTTTGAACATTAACCCGGTCAGTAACGTAACTAGTTCTTTTTCGCAGAAACTTTGCTTGTTTTTTACTGCAAACGCAACTGATAATTCATTTAGAATTGATTAAGTTGCGTATGTTCTCTAAATGCGGCAAATTCAGGCACGTCATGGACAGCGTCTGATAGGTTTTGTTCTTGGATCTCGTTAACGAGGTTCTCCACCTTTGTTCAAAACATGTGTTTTAGACCACGAACACATCAGCATTTACGTGTTTAACCATTGATTATTGCGTAAACAAATTCTGTTTTTGTAGAAAAGTTACAAAACAAGCTTTTCTGGAACGTTATCTGTTTTGAAGTTCAAAGAACCAGTTCAATTTTTTGTTCACAAACAATCGTAATGTGAAGCAAGTGCGAGAACTTTATTACGGAGCAGGTGCTCATAAACAACAAATTGTTTGAGACAATATTCAGAGTTTTTTCTGCATAAATGTGATCCGCTTGTTCTGAACACATTCCTCTTTTTCTAGTTCCTTATTAGGTTTGAACGACATAAGTCATTTCTAAAGTGGATTGTTTTAAAAGGCTATTTGCTTGTTGTTCACAAATCGGGAGGCCACAACTTTTGAAGAAAGTTCTTTTAGGTGATGACAGTTTTATAGAAGAAAGATTCCCTCACTACTCACACTAATGCCAAGATTGCAGATTCCGTATTTGAATTTCTGTAAAAATGTTAGTGCAATTGTAACGTTTCTTGCTGTGGTTTTCTCAGAAACCAATGCTCATTTTGTCATTGTTTTAATTTTGAACTTGAATTGCGCTTGTCACTACGCCCTTTCATTCCTCAGTTGTTTTCGCACTATCATCACTGTTTTGCATAAATTTAGCTACAGCTAGTCACTCCACCAACTCCCAGAATGTGTTTACTTTCGCGTCCATTTCAACGTTCGTGTAAACTCTCGCTTTCACGCAAAATTGATCTCGTTACGATCATTTGTTTTTGGTACTTCACCGCTGTTTGCGCTTTGGTGCTGTCCCCTACTCGGGTAGTCTGAGCAATCTTCTGTGTTGCAAGTGTTTGTGTCCCCATGTTGAACTGATGTAATTTTCCGGGCCATCGATTCTTATTCAACACACCAAATAGCCTGAGCCGACGAGAAGAGAAGCAAAGAAGAAAAGGAGGGTGGGTTTGGCGTCGTCCTTTTTTGCCGAGTTGAGTCTCCCGCATCCGTTTGGTCGCACTCGCCTCGTATCATTAGCAATAAAACAGCGCGCGCGAGCTTGTAGATTGTGTTGGATTCAAGTCGCTTAAGCGCGTTTTAAAAAGCCGTTTGCTGATGTTACAATTTCTAAATTTTTTAATATTGCTTTGCGCTGCTTAAGCAGGTAAAAGTTGTGTTAAAGCTATGTTTTCGAATACTCCTTTTCAGATAATGCACGAACCAACAGATGGCGAAACGCGAAACGTTTTTGTATTAGGTCTCTGCGTGTTATTTGCATGGATGGCTGTAATTATATTTTTCTCGTCGCCGCAGGTGGGTGAACAGCAATTTTTGTGTAATGATGTATTAGAACAACTTTAAAACAATTGATCTTAAACAATCAATTTTTCTTTGTGAAAGCTTTTATGGATTAATGCAGTTATTTGCGTGTACTAAAAAACCAAATTTTTTTTTTGAGTTTTGACTTATTTACAGCAAGCAACACTAATCTGAATTGAAGAGACTTATATAAAAAAATTACCTGCTGAACGTTGCTGAGAGTACACAAATTAACCTGTTTGTTATTCATTACAAAAGTGTTTTTTTGTTTGTGAATTAATTTGGTCTCATTTAGGAGACTGGCTTACCAGGGTTGTTTGTCTAACGTTGCTCAAGAGGAGAGTCCGAAGCACAACTAGTAAATGCGTGCTACGTTCCTTTGCAAGATATTTTTTTGCGTGAAAACGCAATGCAGATTTTCCTTTTTTTGCTTTAACATTAGGCGCAGCCGGTCGAAAGAATTTGCGGAAGCGTCTGTCAAATTGGCAAAGGCGTTCGACAAAGCCCATTCTCTGACTCGAAGACAATGAATTTCTTAGAATAGATACGGCTGTCATGCATAAAAAGACTGCCATTCAAAAACTAGTGCCTGTCAAAAAGGTGAAGAAAGGTCTACATGTTTCTGTCCGTGTAAAATCTGTTTGCTTAATAAAGCTCTGAAGTCAGCTTTAACCGAACATTAATGAAATCAGAGTACTCAGTAAAAGTCTAACTTCTTTTATTGTTTGCTGTATCTTTCTATTTTCTGTCGATTTATTTATTCTTTCTAATGTTTTTAAATCCGTATGCATCAATGCTTGCGGTTCACACAATCCTGAATAATTTACAAACTGCCGTCACACGCTCACTTTTTAAAATTGCCTTAAGATTCTAATAGTCCCGACTTTACTTGAACTTGACAATTACTCACAAATCGCAGCGCACAAATTCTGATTGCTATAAAGTGACGGGCACACCTTGTGCAGCACTTGTAATTGGCCTGTCAGCTGTGAAAAGATCAACGTTGTTCGTTGGTAACGTTAGTAATATTTTGATACTTTGGACCGAAGGCGCTTTTCTACTTTTCGTTTTTCTGAGTTTCCGTGTGAACGCAACAAAAATTACATAGTGTTTGTTGACATAAAGCTAAGAACAAATGTAAATTGTTAGGTGCAAGCAACGAAAACTTCTGAGGTATTTAATAGAAATCTTTTAAAGTTCACAGTGTAGAATAGCGCCAAAAAAGTTTTAACTAGAAAAAATTTTAACCGTATTTGTACGTATTTTACTTCTTTTTGTCTTCTGTTTTTGTTTTTAGCTACCATGCAGTTGTGGTCACATGTACTTTGCTTACCCAAACAGCCTAAAGTGTTTCTTTTGAAAGCGAACAAGATTATTGTTCGCTCCATTTTTGTCGATGGTTCTTTGAAGAACGGAGCACGGCACTAACAACAAAAAATTTTTCTTTTGAGGGAGCGATTGTTTCATGAGCTTGCGCTATTCCAATGGCAAACGTATAACAAAAAGAAAAAACATTCAATTAATTTTCTCGTCTTTGTTATTGAATTTGATTACACATGCTAAAAACGATGTTTCAAAAGTGTGCACACACCTAAAAATGTTGGGTGTACAACATGGCTTTCTAGGAATGGAAGCTGAAAGGGGTGTGACAAATTCTATTAATTAAACTAGCTTGTTGATGCTAAGTCAGGAGCTGGTTCAGGCAACAGACAACTTTTGAGAAAAACATAATGAAATGTATTCCAGAAATACTAAACAAGAATTCTGAAGAGTTAGCACTGAATGAACTAGAACAACCTTTTGAGAAACACTGAATAGACAGGGGTGGCTTAGGCTTGACATTTTTTTTATATTCATACAATTTAAAAAATACAATAAAATGCATCAATAAAAACATGAGACATTCTATTTCTAAGGTCCAAAATGTTAAATAAAATGACCGTTGGCTAAGTTTCACTGATCATATCATACTCATTTCAGCTGTTTCGAGATATTGTCAGACGTTATTGTTGCCGATGTATAAAAACCGGAGAACGTCATCGCAATGCCATAAAAATCAAGATGGCTCAGGAACGCGTTCGCTCAGCGAGCAAATCATTTCTAACCACTTCGCTGGTCGGCCAACCAAGCGCGATCTTCTTACAGCAGGTGCTCGGCTCTAACAACTTGCCATCGGCACGACCAGAACCTATTCCTGAGGTACTGGGCGTAAATGTTCAATTGCCAAAACTAAAAATAATTTTCAGGAGTCTCGCTGCACGAGTCAACAACCAACTCTAGGCGAAAACAATTCTTCTCTAAGCAGTTTCTCTATAACCGAATCATTACATCAAATTCCACCTGTATGATACATCGTCAAAAAAAGTGCCGCTTAGAACAGCACTGAGCTGATCTCGCCAACATCACTTGTTTGATGCTCAAAATGGAAATACGCGTTGTGGCCTGTACAAGGCTAGGAAACGCCGTCTCACAAACAACAAATATTACTTCGGTCAGTGATAAAAACTGCTCAGTGATACAATAACTTGTTAATGTATTTTATTATTGACTGTAAAAAATTTGTAACGAATTTTAAACATTTTCAATTTCCGCGTAAAAAATTGGTTTTTCATAACTACTTCGAATTAACGTTTATCTGTTATTCACTTTCTAACTTTGACATTTTTTTCAAGTTGGAAAACAAATTGCCACTAGCTATGGCACGGTCGTTTTGTTCAGGAATTGTACTACTGGCCGCACAGTTAACCATTACAGCAGGCAAAAAGCATGCAAGTATAAGAAAGCCGAAGATCAGTGTAAAACATATACACGTGTACACAACACGGCAAACAGGCATTCACATTAAAGTTCACATGTGAAGCAATATTCCTAAGAGTATGCGTGAGGGAGAGTAATGTAGTAAATCGCCCATTTGCAAAAAGTACCTAAAAGTGTTTGTGAAACTAAAATTTTTAATCAAGTTTTTCACTATAACAAATACGTTCTATTTATCAGTCCGTCATGCTTATCTTTATAAGACGTAATATTCTTCGGTTTGGCACTTGTTTACGTACAATGCGGTACAGGGAACAAAAACAATTTATTGTAAAGGTTTTGCCAACAGAGTTTTACAAGTTGCTTATGTTAAACAACGTTTTTTACATGCAAAGTAAAGACATGACATCAGTTTTCTCAAATTCGGTCGTAGACTTCGATCATAATTTTAATTTGCAGAGATCGCTTCAAACAATGCTTGTTTTGTTCACGGACCTCGGTAGGTATCAAATAAATTGCTAGCCATATCAAGCCATTGCTGAACTGGAATATCTACACTGCGATCGTGGACGGCAACTTGTGAGCCGAGAAGGTTGTTACCTCGCATGTTCACAAGGCGAAGATTTCCATTTGACCATTGGAGACCTAAACGGCATTGATTAATTATTATTGAATTAAGAAAGTCTCATACCTCGTTCGTTCCATCTACCCATCAGATTGCTTCCAAGTCCAAGAAGATTATCTCCTTCTTGGTTTTCGTGAATGACAAACCGGTCGAAGCTTTGCCCGCCCGTGTCAATGAAATTCGCAGGTCGGTCGCCCTGTAGCGTTGAAGGGATCGAATTTGCAAACTCATTGATTGGCAAACCTTGAGT
This sequence comes from Steinernema carpocapsae, assembly GCA_000757645.3. Lineage (NCBI taxonomy): Eukaryota > Metazoa > Nematoda > Chromadorea > Rhabditida > Steinernematidae > Steinernema > Steinernema carpocapsae. The sequence continues at coordinate 42,601 of AZBU02000016.1, read as the reverse complement.
TCTGGGAAACAGATTGTAGTTGCCCAGAAAACGTGTGAACTGAAAGAAATGCGTTTGACGGCTTACGAAATCACCCGGTCAAAAGTAATTTTATCGTTTTTAGCAAAATTGCACAAAGGTCATTGTAGTTGGAAACTGTGAAGCAAATGCAGCAAGTTTTCATACCTCGCTTGGTAAAATGGGAGGAAACGTTGACGGTGGGGACGGTGGAGTTGTCGACGGCTTTGTTCCGAACATTCCAATTACCTCTTCCGCCACTTTCGCCCAAGGATTCATCGCCATCTGTGCTCCATTTCGAATCGCGTTTTGGTTTTCCACCAAATCCGCGCTCACTGGCTTTTTTGCGTTGATCCCATACGGCGGAATCATCGGATTTGGTGTCGTAACCTGTGTCGGAGTAAAAAGTTGAAGCATTTGATGAAGCAGCCGACTGTCACCGGCCTCATGGGTTTGAGATTGTAGTCCTAACAAAAAGATTACGGACATCATGCAAACTCACGTACCTATAGGAAGAGCCGAATGCGCGCATTGAGGCAAAATGGAAAGTATAACGAGGACATAACGATTTGTCATCATCGATTGACACATCCTGACAACGAGATCCACTCGTGGTGAAGAGGTCACAGCATGACCTCTTTCTGTAAATCATCGGTTATTCCACGCAACGAACAATAGGTAGTGAAACCAGTCAGAATTGCACTATTCACACAGGCGGAGATTGAGCAGAAGAAGGAAGAACGATAAAAGCGTAAGAGTATCCTTCTTCCACAGCAATAAGTGCAACGGCAACAGCGACTACAGGCTTACATCCCAGTAGAATATTCCGTAAACATGGAATTGATGTAGCAAAACAAGCAGAAACTCACATTCTTAAAGTGGGCCGATTGACCCTGAACGTGCAGATACTTCCTGTCGTTCGTTTAGACCAATCTTCTGCAAACGGCGTTCATGGGTGGCCAATTCCGGAAAATCCGGGAAAAGTCGCTGTTGATAGTGTATTTAGAAACATTGAAAGGTTCATGATGACCGTCACCCATTATTCTAAAACAAAAACATTTAAAGTACACGACGTTTTTGGGCACTAGTCTCGACCTTGTACGTAAACAAAACCAGACCGGTCCGTTGCTCCAACACACGCAAAATGATTCACCCTGCCTGGAGCATGCTCCGGAGCACCACTGCAATTCTCGTTTCTGTCCAAATACGAGAGCGGTTGTGCTTGAAACCCGCAAGACCATTACAAAACAGGCTTGGGCTGCCAGGTTGCCTAGTAGGCTGGAGCTGCCAGGTTCAAACAGGCTTAGGCTTGGACATTTTTAATTATGACTTTTGCGCCGAAGGCGCCTGGTAGCGGGTGTGTAGGCTGGAGGCGACAGTTTCACGTACAACGTACAGCAGCAGAGAAGCGCAAAATCCGTGGCTTCACATTGCTCAGACCGATCGGTTCACACAATTCACGGCAGGCCAAATGAGAATTCGATCGTTTCCAGACTTAAAAGGTCAGTATCTGGAAAAGCACACCGGTTCGCGCACTTTTCTATGGTGGAAATGAGAGTTTCATACGGGCCAGACGTCTCGTCTAGACCTAAAAGGTCTGCGTCTAGGAAGGTCTATATAAGGCCAGCCCTTCCAACCACTCGATCGATTGTCCGGTCGGGTGCGGTCGGTCGGTCACTGCAGAGCCGCGCCACCGGAGCGAGGAGGAGCGGCGGCGCCACTAGGGGCCACGTACAAGGTCGAGACTAGGAGCCACGTACAAGGTCGAGACTAGTACCCGTTTTTGCAACGTTACTAAAGGTTCGATACGTTTAAGCCACAAACCGGCAGAGAGTTTTTGCGGAAATAACGGAAACTTTTAATTTGACATGATACGTAAGTCACAAAAAAGTAAAAATGCAAAAAAGAGGCTTTACGGGACGATGATTTGTTGTAAACAAAATTAAAAGCAAAAAATCTGCGAAAACACATCTCAATGCAAAAAAAGTTGCACATATCCACACATATGTCGCATATGTTGGCATTGCGTTTGAGCCACAAAGACTGATCACTAACACGATAATTTTGATGCAATTCTAAAACCAATTCCTTAAAACATAAGACGACATTTTACAGAGTGGTTTACTGGGCCGCGGTATGAACACGGCCACAGTTCTTCTAACCATACCAAAAGTAAGCGTTTACAGGCAAAACGTGGCGAGACCTTGCGTTCGTTTGTGTTTCGTAAATCAACAAAGCACGTTATGCTATCATTTTGGGACAATTACGACCGGTCGGCCTGTGTGATAGTTCGCTGTAGCCGCATTTTCTCCTTTTGTACAATATTACCTTCTATACCAACGACGATCCATGATGGCGTTCTTGCGTTTGCTTCTAATAATGTGCTTACATCCCATCTCGTGTTAGTGCAAATGCGGTGTGACAAACTAGAAACTATTACTTTCCGCCGTTGCCAGCTTATAGTGCGAGCCGGTGTTGGTCAGAAGCCAGCACAAAGCAGAGAAGTGATATGCTTGCTGCGCATACGTCATTGCAGGCGATCACAGCGGCGCTGTCTCGTTTCTCGTTTGCTTTTGTCTCTTTTGACTCTTTCTTATTTCACGGTGATGACAATCTCGTTGCTTTCGTGCTGTACTCTATCGCAAGTAAACTTGGTTAAAGTTTTGCGTTTTTAGGTCGTTGATAATGGGCCTTCTTACGTTGGGAAGCCCGTTGAGCTGGGACGAGACGTATCCTCATATTGATTATATCAAGGTAAGAAGACTAGTTTAGATTCCGGGTGCTCTGAAAGATCTTTTCGGCAAATGAAGTCAACTGTTTGTGAATGGGTGTAGGCAGTTTTTGACAGAAATTTTGTCTGTCACACCATATTGTGGCCGTGGAACATTGATAAGAGGTGTTTTGCACACACCCCATCTCATCTCATTTTAATTTTTATTCAAACATGATGCTGCCTTAAAAGAATAGCGTTCTAAATTCTTAAATCCATTTTAAAAATGTGCTTTTAGAAGCATGGAATTGCGCAGTTCATTATGCTTTATCACCGTCTCAAAGGACGTCAAGGAGATCAGCTGAAATGGGGTGACGAAATTGAGTACACAATTATCAAGTATGATCACGAAGCCAAAAAGGTTCGCGTCAGCAATCGTGCCGAAGAACTCCTGAACCGCCTGCGCGCTGAAGAAGAAGTAAACGCAATGGTCGGCACGGAGAACCGCTTCTTGTGGCGTCCTGAGTTTGCGGCCTACATGGTTGAAGGCACTCCTGGTGTCCCATATGGAGGTAAGTACATGAGGTGAAAACAACTGAAAATTTGTGTTTTAGGTCTGATGGCCTGCTTCAACGTTGTGGAAAGCAACATGATTCGCCGTCGTGCTGAAATCGTGCGTCTCCTAAAAAAAGATGAGTCGGTCCTATCCATCAGCTTCCCATCTCTTGGGGCGCCTGACTTCACAGTTCCGAAGTCGGTTGTCACTCCTGAGGATCCAGATGGAGCCGGCCGTTCAATCTTCTTTCCAGACGATGCCATTTTTGGCGGTCATCCAAGGTAAACAGTAACCAATCTTGTGTGCTTTACTGTTTTTTGACTAATTAGATTCAAGAATCTTGTGAAAAACATTCGCGGACGGCGAGGAGAGAAAGTGTGCATCAATGTTCCTGTTTTCAAGGACACAAACACGCCTTTTCCTTTCCTTGTATGTACTTTGCTCCGTTTCTGCAATTTTAACGGCGCGATTCAGGATAAGCTACCCGTCCCTGATGTTGACGCTGAGCGCAACGCTAAGCCCGACCACATTTATATGGATCACATGGGCTTCGGTATGGGATGCTGCTGTCTGCAAGTGACATTTCAAGCTGTCAACGTGGAAGAAGCTCGATGGCTGTATGATCAGCTCACTCCAATCACACCTATTCTACTGGCGTTGAGTGCGTCGACGCCTATCTTCAAGTCATACCTGGCTGATGTGGATTCTCGTTGGGACATTATTTCCGCCGTACAGCACTAATTGCAATTACCGTTTGTAATCGTCTTCTTCAGAGTGTTGACGATCGTACGGCTGAGGAACGCGGATTTGTGCCGTTGGATAAGAACAAGTTTGTTCTCAATAAGAGTCGTTACGATTCCACTGACTGTTACATCTATCCATGCTCAGTCGGCTACAATGATATTCCTCTGGAATTCGATAAGAAGATATATCAGCAACTTCGCGAGGGAGATATCGATGAACCTCTGGCGAAGCACATTGCTCATATGTTCATTCGTGATCCTCTTCAGGTAACATTGAGTTTTCTAAGATTAGTGCAAGAACCAAAGAAAAGAGCTTTCAAAGGTTTGTTCAAGGCCTTCAGAAAGTATCATATCGATCGCGTTTCAAATATTGCAATATCAACGGGGCCGCGCGCGCTATTGCGCGGGGTTTTAGTTTTAATATGTGTTCTGAGTCGGGACTTCGCGCCTCCAAAGAGACATGAGCTCGCCGATTTCGCAATTTCATAAATTTTTTCGAAACATTGCAAATTATATATTATTTGGTTCCAAAGTTTGTGCATATTCTATTGAGCCCAAAAAGTTTGCGGCACCAATTTAGGCGCCGACGCGGTTGCGTAACCCGCATTTGCCCAATCGGGCAACTCGCGTCTGAAACTTTCGTGACACACGGACGGACACGTCTGGATCGTTCTCCTTTATTTAATAAAGGGTATCATTTGTGGAAGCACACATACAGCAGTGTGTTAAAAGCCAAGCTGCTGCATAGGCCTAATCTGTACAGAGTGACTTGAACCAACTAAAATTTTAGGTTTACCGCGAGCGTCTTGAGCAAGATGACTCCAAGTCGACGGAGCATTTCGAAACTATTCAGTCCTCGAACTGGATGAACATGCGTTTTAAGCCGCCCCCACCTGATGCTTCTGAAATCGGCTGGCGTGTGGAATTCCGCCCGACAGAAGTTCAACTGACGGACTTTGAAAATGCAGCATATTGCTGCTTTGTTGTATTGTTGACTCGGTATGCCAAACGCATCTTTGATGAGTCTTATCTTTTCAATTTTAGAGTGATTGTCTCATTCCGTCTGACATTCCTTCTCCCTATTTCTAAGGTCACCGAAAACATGAAACGGGCACAGAAACGTGACGCCGTGCTCAACGGAAAGTTCTTCTTCCGCCGCGGCCTGGCCAACTGTGATACGCCTCCGGATATGAAGAAAACTGCCAACTGCAAGACGCCTGACAACAACGACGTGGTTGAAATGGCCATCGCTGAGATAATCAACGGAGACGGGCATGAGTTTCCGGGACTGGTACCTCTGATCCGACAGTTTTTGGATAGTGCTGACGTCGACGTTGATACTCGCTGCACGATCTCTCAGTATTTAAACTTTATTCAGGTCAGTTGCATGAAGTACTAAAATTTATTACATCGTTCACATTGTTTAGAAACGTGCTTCTGGAGAAATTCAGACTCTTGCTCATTGGATGCGCGAGTTTGTGCACAACCACTCCGAATACAAACAGGATTCATACGTTAACGACCGAATTATCTACGATCTTTGCAAATCAGTAAGACAGTTGTACAAAATTTTTTTGCAAGTTATTGATTTTTAGATGGACGACATTTCAAAAGGAATCAGCCATTGTGAGAAGTTGCTGGGCTGCTTCAGGTCGAAGACGGAACAGTTGATTCCGTCTGCAGTCCGACGGGCTGAAGAAAGTCTTATTGTTGGAAAAGCGCTTCGAAAGGCTAGCGCTGCTTCCAAACCTTCTACGAATAACACATCATGAATCAGATTTTTTTCATAACGTAATATTATTGGATACGGTTGTGATTATCAGACAATATTACTAATGTGATATCCGCGCTTCATACATTTAGAATTTTTTGTAAAACAATGTTAATGAATTAAAGGCATTTGAAAAAACTTAGAAACTTAGTGTCGTTTCAATAAAAGTAAAATTTATAAGCCTAAAAAGCATAAAAGCTTAAAAATGCTTACAAAACTTGAAGTGCACAAGACGGTCGCAAAGAATGTTCATTGGCGCAAGTGCAAAAACGACGTCAACAGTATAGGTTCAATGTGGCTTGATTCATGCTATGAGAATTGTCAGTGTCTAAAAATCGGGGTTCTTTGTTAAGCGCTTGACGTTTGCTTGACGGTATAAGTCACTTCAGTGTATGATGAACGATTTTCATAAGAAGTTACAAGGGAAACGTAAGTTTCAATAAAGTCTCAATAACGGAAATATTCAAGTTATAAGGTGACACTAAAAAATATACCTTTTTTGAGAATTTTCAAGAGATTGTTCTGGACGGTTTTGCTTTTAACGAAGCACATCTCTGTCTTCTGGCTTCCAGAAGGGTATTTTTTGTGTGTCACCGTGTATATCCCAGAATACGAATAGAGTTTTAATTGTTTTATGCTACGGCCACGAAGTTGTGCGGCGTGCGGCGGCGGCGTGCGGCGACGGCGGAGGCTGCGGCGTGCGGCGAGAAAACTCGTGGCCACCCCTACGTGCGGCGCAAAACGGTATATAAAGCGGCCTTCCAGGTCGAAAATTGAAATAAAGAGAAACAAATTTTTATTCGTAACGAACAAATCCATTAAAAGTACTGCGAATTTTGGTTCTAAGCTTGCGCAGACTCCTCCAACAGCTATTGCTATAATATGCACAACATCAACTCAAATCACCTACAAATCATCTATTTCAGCAGAAAACCCCGAAATTCCGGTCAAGCGCCTACTCGAGTATTCGTTTTTTTCCATTAACAAATCTGGCCGCACGCTGCACAACTCGTGGCCGTAGCATTAAACTGCGCAAAGTGTTCAATAAGCACTCTAAAATAATTCTATTTTAAAAAGTACTCGATGTGTATTACACAACTCAATCCTTAAAAAAAATAAAGGAGGACGATCCAAACGTTTCTGTTCGTCACAAAAACGATAATGCAATGCCACTGATTGGTAAGGGGCGGCATGCTAAAGTTTTGCAGTTGTAGTTTGTCGCGCTTTTGCGAGCGCGAGCGACGAGGACTGCTTTGAGCGGCGTAGAAGAGCAACGGAGAAATTCTTGAGGCAGAAAACACTATTTTGAAACAAGAAGCACCGAGTGTTCGTGCAGCCAAAAACTCGCGTCATTGAGGCGCGCAGTACCGGGAATATTAAAAAGGAGTAATGTGGGGCGCAAAGCGCCGAAATGTTCTGATTAAAGGAAAAAATTCAGGTAGCATGCGGAGCACTGTTAATCAATGTGAATATGCGTGCCACTCTCAATTTATGTAAGCGTACCACTCCTTAGTCGCCTTTACACTTTGCCACCTCTTGGCACATTTAGTCATCTTGCAACTCTTATCTATACCGACAGAACATTTGAAATCGACCAATAGATTACCTAGTGCTAAGAAACCGGCAGCAAGGATCGCTGTTTTTTGCCGTATTCTTATTTGAGCCTCTTTAATATAATAGGTGTGCCGTTATTTCTTGAAACGCAAAGTTTCTCAAATTTGGTAAAGTTTTTCTCACCAAATACCAAACGTTTTAAAATTAAATAAAAAAAAATTTTTTTTAATAGATAAACGATCTTTCAGTATTTCAAAACTTTTTGTTTTGGCAATATGGTACGTGAAGGCAACGTAGGTCACCCTTTCTATCTGATGACCTTTATGTCGCGGCTCGCAGTTTCTGAAGCTAAACCAAAACATTTTTGCACATATTTCGCATATGCATCTCTTTTTATTTGCTTTAATATTTTTATTTTGTCTTTCTATTTTTACGTTGTTTTGGTTATATGAAACTTTGCACTTCACAACGCACATCAGGAAGATATTACACTGAAGGGCACAAAAGGACAGTCTGTGGAATATATCATTGGATCGTGAGTCACGCCTGACTGTAATCATCGCGCTCTGATCATGAGAAGGAGGGACTTTGGGCTAGGGTAAGCGGCCGCGTCTTTTGCTACTCAGCATTGCAAATGCAGCGATCACCGCCGGCGCCTTCCGTGGGCCGGCAAAGGCCGATCGTCCGCTTGGCGCTTTTATCACTGCGCACTTTTGATTCTGATCGGCGACGCCATCTTCTTTTCGTGAAGTTGATCTTAGCACCGCTGTCGACATCGTGCCGTGTTCGGGCAGCTGCACCTCAGCATTCGTTTTTCTTCTTTCGCGATTCGCAGCACAGTGTTGCGGTTCCTGTGGCAATTTCTTTTTTTACAAAATGCAACGTTGAGGTCACTGTGGGGGTGTACATGGCCTTTTTCACAATTCGGCTACGTTCTGTGAATTGCGCACAGAATGGACTGTTCTCGCCAAACTTTCCTCATGTTATCTTTCAAATCTACGTTACAATCAGATCTTTTTCAGAATGTTTTCCTCAACAAAAGCTATTCTGGTCGCTACTTTTGTATCGCTTCTACTTTTGGGAGCTGTTGCCCTTGCCGTAAGTGATACAAGTCTAACTTATACCTTTTATACTCAGACTCATAGCTTTTTTCAGGATCATTTTGCCGCTGATAATGACTGTCGCCGCTCCACCTACAATTTCAGTTATCAAAATGTAAAACGAGTTGCGGACATTGACAAAGCCACTGATTACGTAAGCCAGACGTGGAAACTGAAATGTATGTTCAATGTGGGTCTAGAATGTTTTCGCCATTTACGTGCTCAACTTGTTCTTCATCCTACTCCCGTATGGTTGGTGGCCCATTTTCAAAATCTGTTCCAAGTGTTGCAACACCAACGACAAATGCAGGGATATTCCAATGATGGTCTTTCACGTATTCAGTTGCGTCTTCATAGTGCGTTTTTGTTTTAAACGTTTCCAAATATAATGTGACAAATTTTAGATTTATCTTATTAGCTTGTTCTTGACGAAACCTTTTCAACATAGCTTTTTTTGGGGCTTGCAAGTCATGATGGAAACTCTTCTAACCGGCAAAGTTCAAACTCTCATGGATACTGTTGTAATTATTCCGGACAAGGTAAGCGATAGTTGAATTATAAGCTTTTAATCTAATTGTTTTGAGGGTGTTCAAACCAGCTATCTCTTATGCGAACTTCCCAAATTCAAGATTTATAATCTTGTGCTCACACTCACCTATTGTCTATTGGTCATCAACATTGTTGTACGTCTCATCCAAACGATTCTTCAGGCTTTTGACATCGAGATGGCTTGTCTTATCCGTGGAAAGATTCGGTCCTCAAAGAAAAAGAACACGCGCCTGCAGCTTAAGCTTAACAAGTGTAAGGAACATTCAGAAGACTCCAAAGTTTGAGAAAATGAAGTTTTGCTATTGATTTGTTTTTATGTTCTACTTTAATCTCTATTGGTGCTTTGAATGTTTCTTGAATATTGAAGTGCCAATCCTTCATATCTGTATTTACTGTCAAGTTTAGTACGTTTCACTTGTGCTAATTTAGCACTTCTGGTTTCATTCATCTGCGGAATGTTATCACACACATATCCACTATATTTTCTAAAAGCTGAAAAATTTTTTAAAAAAGTTGCAAAATGAACAAACGTGGTGAGCAGTGCTGTACCTAAAAGTTATCTATATTGATTTGGTTAAATGTCTACACGTCGCACAAATTCTTTTTATTTGTATGTATTACAATCAGTTACAGCACTCTGGAAAACACATATTCACACAATCAAATGAGGAGCTTTCCACACAATTACGCCAGTACAAGTGAACAAAAACAGAGAAAACGTGATGAAGCAAATTCGATCGATTACCATTGCAGCAAAAATCCATTCCGAGCGAACATGGTGAATAAACTCCTAAATTGCATTTAGTGAAAACGCTATTTGCTTATGTGCGTACCTCTTTGTGAACTTTACCGGTGATTACTTTGAGTTCCTGCATGATAGATGTAAGCTGCACAGAATCGAAAAGTGGGTTGTCGATAACTTTCCGGTTTGCTGAATTTACAAGAAGCGGTTTTTCATCGCTAAGGCGTTGCTTCGACTAAAAATAATAAATCAATGCAATTAAAAAACATGTTTTTATAGGGCACAGTTACCAAATCAAAACTAAAAAATGTAGTAACTTTTCTTTATGTAAGAAAAACTCACCACATCGTTATTGAAAGACGGAGACATGTTACTGATGGGAGAAAGCAGAGTTCGGTTCTCGTCATCCAAGTGCAAAAGTCTTTCCGCTGTTTCGTTAGAGATCTTAGCGCCATCGTTAACTTTTATCTTTTTGCCCTTTCCTGTAACTTTAAATTTTTAACACAAAAAAGTAAAATTTTGAATTACTGTGACAGGAATCCAAGTGAAGACCATTGTTCTTGTAAACTTTACCGTTTGCTTCGTTTTCACACATGATTGTCGTCTGGTTGTACAGTCGTGGATGGGCGAGAATTCGTTGATCGACGTCCACAGAGTTTACAAGTATGGGACGCAGTTGCCTGTAGTTTCTTGACAAACATATAACATTAGAAATCAGGCGTAAGCTAACTTTTCAGTAGACGACTGTTTTCGGTTGGCGGTAAACTGGGTTAGACTGATCATTGGAGGCCGTTTCATATCCAAAATCCAAGGTAGCCACTTTAGAAACAGTACTCTGGTCATTTAGTGAAACAAATGTCAGTTGGAAAAGCAAGTTTTCAGAAACTTGCAACCTACCCATTTAGACATTGGCATATATGCTTCTGGGGTTCGGTGGTGCAGGTTGAGCGCAATGACCGTGCAACACACACTGGCACCGACTTCAAACATTACGCAAGTAAAATATACAGCTAAAATATTTTTTGAACTTATAACTGCTAACAGTATTTACCTATTAGTGGCAGCGTATCAGACGTCTGAGGCATTGCCTCGGCCACCATTAGCATAAAAACGCAGAGAGACATAAAGATCGTGACACCTAAAAGGCAATAAATTGATAATGGAAAAATATAGATTGCTTTTCCATACGCTAATTTAGTATTATCGCGCGAGATCTTCTACGTTATGTTGCAATACGCTCTACTCATATGCGTAATATAATATTCTGAGACGGACGTTTTGTGTATCGTGAGAATATTTATTTCTAATGTAAATCACTTGATTTTCGGCTTGTGTTAATTGCAATTTTCAAAAGAGTCAGCCATATTTTTGTCCTGTGATCCCAAGAAATGGTTCATTGTAAACTCAGAAAGTTGAATGAAAGTTGAATGCGCATGAAAAACTTACAAAGATTTAGTTTCTCTCCCGAGTCGGCCGGTAGAGTAAAACTGAGCAGAGCCAAACCGGAAATGAGCAAACTAGGAATGACCAAATTGAAACCGTAGTACAGCGTTCTACGGCGGACAGAGAGTGTAAATGTGACATCATAATACGGTTCTGGGCAGCATTCATAGTAGAAAATGTTACGTTTTGCGCTTAGACCTAGAAGCTCCCATTCGCCATTCGGTTGATATGTGTCAAGAGATATGGTTGCATTGTGTAGCTCTGTGAAGTAGCCAGAATACGTCCAAGACCCGAACTTCATGCTGCAGTGCTGAAGTGACAAAACTCAAATGCTTTGGATGATTATTTGATGGTACCTGATCGTCAAATGGGAACCAAGCAATATCAATTCTGCAGGAGCTTCTGACAATGGCTGGTGGAATCCAAGTCACGTTTCCGCTACTAAACATGAGACGGTCAAATTTTGCGTTGAAAACTTAAGACACGCTTTTTTTGCTAGCAAGTCTATGTATATTGAGTCATCATTTCATTTCAAAAAAACTTTTTTAGCAAACTTACTGATGAACTATAGCATTCACGGGCCACATAGTATCAAACTTCTGATCGATGCTGTTGTACAAGAGAACATCAGGTTGCCAAATGTCTTTGATGGGTAGTCGCACTTCTTTGATATTTCCGTATTCCAACGGGTCCCACGTGAGATAAATATCCACCCAGCTCTAGAAACTGCTCTTCATCACCACTTCACCCAAAAAGTTACCATTCTCAACCAAATGTTTGTCACAATTGTTTGACTTTTCTCGTCGATGTCGATAATTTGCTGGAAGAAAATACCCAACAGTACGACGACTGGTTCTGACTCGTTTCTAACGGGTCGAGCGAGTTTGTTGTATCCATGTCTCAGACGATCGTACAGCAACCGTTCGTGATCTCCAGCATGTACGCCTGAAAGTGAATGGAACGTTTACGCAATAAATAGCTGACTTCGCCATACCGGATTTCAAGAAGTCATTAAAAACGGCGTTAAACGCAAAAATAGCAACTAAACACATTTTGAAAGCTGTCATTTTCAGAATTGTTTTGCAATAGGCTAGTCAGTCGGTGTTGAGAAGGTGTGCGCAAGACAATCGAGCATTTGGCACAACAACCAGAACGAACGCAGGAAAAGTAGCTTTTGAACACCGCACTTTAAGACGGCTAAACTTTCACCTGAAATTTCAATTGACCATAAACGTGTTATTGTTAGAATTGGCGAGCTTCATTTTTTTAAATCAAATTTAAAAAATCTAATTTTAGTTGAATTTGATTAAAAATACTATAGCTAACGCAACGCAATCAATCATTTTTTAATGACAGCACGGTAAATTACCAAGGGACGATCAGTAAACTTGATAAAACCATGCATATTTAAATCAGCCTGCGAAAAAATTCAAAACCTTGTTGAAGCTGAAGTTGGGCTTTATATTAAGCTGCTGTCGATTTCAGATCTAGTTTTATGACAGATCGTTATTGAGAAATTGAAATGGCTTTGCTGAATTCAAAACGTTGTATTTGTTGTACACTATTAACGTGAAAGAACAAACACTTAGTATTTCAAGTGAACCATGACTTGATAAGATAAGCCATTAAACACAAAGAGTTAACCCTAAAATAGAATGTACTGAGGAAACAGATAACTATTCATCAAGCTCGAACGCAAACAATGGCGTATATAGCCAATTGCTCAAATCACTCCGGAACTCCACTCACTCAAGCGCGTGCATTCAAAGTTGGGCGCACATGCGTGCTGGTTGCACTTACCTATGCAACACAGTGTAGAATGGAACGAATAAATAATGAAGGTTTGCGCATGGATCTTTTCGAGACATTCATTTTAGACACGCCCACCCCGTTCATTCGAAACAGCCACCGATAACGCTGTATGACTAAGAGTCACAGAGTTTTCATAATTTACAATTTTTGGAAATTCTCATAACGGCAGAAATTTTGTTGGAAATTAATAAAAGAGTTATGTGGTTTTGTAGTTTTTATGTTAAAAAATTTGCAAGAAGTACATGGTCAATCAATTCTATAGAGTTAAATTGGTAAAAATGTGAGCGCAAATCTAGCGCTGCTACACCAAGCGTTTTTAACGAAAAAATGCCGAAACATTGGGCAAACAAATTTTTAAAAGCAAGTTTCTAAAAACTAGCGACTTCCCAAGCGGCAGCGACTTTTAACATCAACTTTCAAAAAACAACGCAAGCGCTAGCCTAGGATTGCCAAACAACAAAAAAGCTAAAAAAAAAGAAAAGTGAAATTAATTTTATATTGGAGCACAGAATCGCAGTGAAGTAAACTCTTTTATAGGCGTTTGGCACGCAATCGCAAAAAGACGTTTTTACTGATGTCCGCACTAATCCGATAACTCCCATCCGGAAGCAACAATAAGTCATTGGAAATGTAATTGTTCCTAATTCGATATCAACGCTACATCGGCTGATCAGTGTTGAAAATGGAACCGGGAGCAGCTCAGTTTCTAGCGCAACCTTCAACAGCGCCATGTTAGCAAATCAGAAATTCGAGTTGCCCGAATGCAACAGCGAGAATTGGACATTTGTTAATTAGTAAACGTTTTTTCGATTTTTTACAGGACAAGCGAACGCGCACTGGTCCGTCATTCCGCTGCGCGCGCGAAAAAGTCAAACAAACAAAAGTTGTCAATAAGCGAACTCTAATACCAACTGGACTCGGCGGCCCGCTTACGCTCGCGCGCGAAAATTCCCGGAGGAACACTTAGAGTTCGCTTTTCTCCAGCAGTCAGATGTCCGTATCATTGGGTGGCCTAAAATTGACGTTTAATCTTGTTCTCCGTTCAGTCCTTCGTTCCCTTATCCCATCGGTTATTCGGAGTCTGAACGGGACGATACATTAACCCCTCTCCTACGCAATGTTCTTGTTTCAGTCACACTTTTTTGCAAATGAGTGTGCTATACTTTATTGTCCTAATATGGTAAACATCCTGTGAGGAATGCATGCATTGGAGAATTTCTCAGTACAATAAACTGCATTGTCTTACAGTAATAAAGCCGTAAAAATTCCAATTGCATTTTCAAATATGGTATGTTTGAAAAAAATACCTGAAGCAGTGGCGGTGGTCGAAAGTGTTTAATAATGTTATTAAACAAATCATGTTAATGATTACACATGAGTGAGAAAATAATCTCAAAAAAACTTGAATTAAAGACTTAAAGCGAATTGAAGACGAAAATTGAGAAAATTAAAAATTGAGAAGTTTTTTTGAACTTAAAGCGGTCCTTCACGTTTGAAATTAAACATTTTTAAAACATTACAACGTTTTTATTATTGTTTAGGAGAGACGGTTAAACAGCCTCCATAGACACTTGTGCTAAAAAACACAACATCTTAAGACAATCCGAAAGAACAAATTAATTGAAGAGAACGTTTGTCGATGTCGTTATTCGAAGATTGAAACGCTACATCGTGCGTTCAATTTTTGCCACAAGCAGCACGCATGTATCATCATGCTGGTCAACATAGTTCGTTTTTTTTATCTGAACCAAGTCGCCGACAATGAAAAAGCAACCAAAAAGCATCAATATATATGAATGTATGGTTTATACAAAAACGGTTAGCTTGTTTTTTACGGGCGCTTCTTGTGCTTGATATAGTTCCGTGAGCATAGTCGGCAATCATCCGGAGCGTTTGATCGAAAAAATGCAGGTCCAGCCTTGAAAACTTTGGCAAAATTCGTTTGAATCCGCGTACTCGTTGCATCATCCTGGTTCGGATCATGAATTTTGTTCGCCCCATTCCGAAGGCTTTGTTGACTTCCTGTGGCCCGGCGTGAAGTAACGTGAAGACCGAACCTTGGAGGTCCCTGGTCCCAATGTTATCGAAGTTCGGTCAGAGTGACGAGATTGAGATTGGTCATCTTGAGGTCTTCTTGCAGTTCCAGGAGTCTTCTCAGGGTGGCCAGTCTTCGCACGTTGAGTCTGCCCAATTCCAGTCGGTGTTGAGATAAAACATACGTGCCCAGCTGTTTCAATTGCTTTTATTAGACTCGCGCGCCCAACATAGCACTTGTCGGGTATTCGTCGCACGTTTGGTCTTGCCCAGCGTCTGGGGCAATGTAGTATGGGAATCGAGCGATTTGGCCGCAAAGCGCTCGTGTTTTGGGGAATATCTCGTGCTTCAGCAAGTATGTGCACGTTGGGACATAGGAAAAACAAATTTAGAGAATCTTGCGAGCACTTTGAGCCCGAGCTTGCTCAAATCGGTGCGTTCTGGAGAGCGTGCAAAAATTTCTTGGGCGACGAGTATGGGAATCGGTCAATTTGGCCGGAACGCGATCGTGTTTTAAAGAAAATCTTGAGTTTCACAGAGTGTTTCAGCGTCAGGATTGGAATCAAACGAATCTAGAGAATCTTGCGAGTCTTTTGAGCTTAGATTTGCCCAAATTGATACTGTATGGAGCACCATGCGTATAAATTGTCCACTGTTTCGCGACTTATTCTTTATTTTCAGGTGATTTTGGCGTGGTATTCTTTTACACTAATAGTACAACAAAAGAAATTAGTCGAACTGGTCTTCCTAGTCGGAACTCTCCCAAGAGTGCGCCGAGAAGGATGAGGAGTGATGCTTGATGTACTGGTCCTCCTCCTTAGCGACATGAGCGTACAAATTTCGTACATGTTCTAGCGATACAGCGGAAAACAATTCTTCCGTCAGAGATATGACGGTGGCTAACTTGTCAGCATATGTATTTCTGAACCTTGTGTTTTGACCACGCTCAGATATTCTCGATTGGGTTCAGGTTCGCATGACAGGGAGGAAGACGCAATCAGGCGATACCATTCGCTCGGAGTTTAGCGTCAACATGGTAGGTGATCAGATTCATTCGGCCTTTCTGACTACCAAGTCTCGTCGGCGAAGAAAAAGTCAAAACCTTCACGGTTTAGCTTGCACTTGTTCTTCAGGTAACTGATTCGTTGGCGAATCACTCCCTCTTTTCCGGACAACACATGACGTCCAGTTACCTTGCGATAATGATAACCCATGCCGCGAAGCAGATCACACTTTTTAGTCTTAATCTGTAATTTGCTGCTTCATAGCAGTTTCACAAGACATAATTTCGTTGACCTGGTCCTGAAGACGTTCCACCTCCGCTCGAAGCTCTACGTTCTCCTTCAGCGCCTCTTTCCAACGCGCTTCGTAGGATTTATTTGCCGCAATGCTTATTTTTGACTTGCGAACCATGAGACCCTTTGAACAAGCACTATTAGTCGCGCGCCAAAATCACCTGAAAATGAGAAATAAGTCGCGAAACAGTGGACAATTTATACGCACGGTGCTCCATACAGCATCAATTTGGGCAAATCCAAGCTCAAAAGACTCGCAAGATTCTCTAGATTCGTTTGATTCCAATCCTGACGCTAAAACACATTGTGAAACTCAAGATTTTCTTCAAAACACGATCGCGTTCCGGCCAAATTGCCCGATTCCCATACTCGTCGCCTAAGAAATTTTTGCATGCTCTCCAGAACGCACCGATTTGAGCAAGCCCGGGCTCAAAATGCTCGCAAGATTCTCTAGATTTGTTCCTCCTATGTCCCAACGTGCACATGCTTGCTGAAGCGCAAGATATTCTTTAAAACACGAGCGCGTCGCGGCCAAATCGCTCGATTCCCATACTAAATCGCCCCAGACGCCGGGCGAGACCGAACGTGCGACGAATACCCGACAAGTGCTATGCTGAGACCAATATGGATGCGGATACACTTAGGCTTTATTCCTTCTTCGCCGTCGTCGTGGGTGGTCGTCAGAGCGAATTCTCCGACAAACCAAAAGTGGGTTTTTTGTGTGACTTAATAATTATGAGTAAGTGTATTATTTAACAATTTGTCAAATTATGTTGTTATTAATTCTCTGATAGCCGATCTGCAGATTCTCGTAGGCATTTTTACATACGTTTTTTTATCTTTTCCACCATTGGTATTTTTCACTTTATTTTTTATCGTAACTAGGTAAAAGCAAGCTCTCGTATAGCTTAGAAGTTTGAAGAACAAATTGCCTGAGCTTATACAAAGATTGAGATTGAGAGAAGCCCATTGCTTAAAATAGCGTTTAAACCTTACTTTCCAACAAATACAAATTAATCTAACAAACATGACATGAAGTAGCATGGTGCTCTATGCTTTTGCAAACAGAGGTTTTGCATGCTACAATTTTAAGCTATTTTCATCTCCGGCCAAAACATGTCATTTTAGTGAAAAGCGCATTTCTTCAATTGCTGGTCGCCCTGTGTTTGAAGCAAAGAGTATAATATGGTTTGTAAACCGTGTTTAAAAATATAACGGTTATTGGGTTTAGACCTTGCTAGAATTCAAATCTTCTAAAGCTAAAAGATTAAGGGAACGGCTGCGTAAGTGGCAGGTGTTCCATAGTGGCTTGAATTACCACTCACATGTCCGTTATTCCTGCAGCCTTTGCAACTAATCGTGCTTATTTTATTCAATAAGACATAACACAATACCTCAGTCTTATATTATTTGGAAATCAAAATAAACGCAAACGTGATCTTAAAAATTGTAGGATTTCTGGTTTTCAACCTTGAGATCGCGTCAACGGCAGACCCATTAGATGTCTCGACAGCACCAATCCGAGCCAGAGTAGAACAAGCAGATCCTACCGGATCCGCAATCGGCATGCTCGTAGCCTGAAACCGAACATATTGAAACTGAACCAGAGAGCGAAAACTCACATAAGGGTTTTGTAGCGGGACATGGATATTTCTTCCTGTCAGGAACGGAAGGGTCGTCGTAGGGAACTGGGCGAGCGGCTCTTGGCATCGGTTCCACGGTTTTCTCGTAAGTTTCCTTTCTCGTAAGATTCACTTGCGCAAATTTCGGGTTTTTTACCATTATCGTTTCTAGGTTCAAAATGTGGACGTGAAGATCATTGACGGGAGTCGATTTGCCGGTTGACTTTGACTTCAAGGCGTCTGTCAGAATAAGGAAACCGCACAGCATTGTCTAAAAATAAATTTATTGATTGTCATTGGTTACAGAACTACTTACAATAGCACAAAGAGAGATAGTCGTCAAGGCAATCATTTTCTTCAGTTTGTTCCAAAGCGGTTCGTTCTGAATCAAAACAATTAACATCTCTCGAAGGCGTTCGGCAATCTCCATTTTTCCCTGACTGAGTTGTTTGCGAGTTTCGTGCGTGCGGAAGCCAAAATTTAGAGGCGTGTGTAGCACCTGCGCGTGCGTACGCGGTTGGCACTAACGGTCGCCGAGGTGTGAATTAGAAAAGCAATTCGTCTGTTCCATCAATGCTGCGTGCTGATGTGAGGCCCTTTTGCAACATTTTGAGCCTTTCACGCCTTTCAACATGAAACCATACAAAGCACAAAGCTAGATACACGAGTTTAATGTTTAACAGAACCTTGCGTGGTCTTTCAGTTTTGTGGTTAAAAAATTAGCAGAAACTTTTAGCAAATAAAACATCAAGTTTCTATAATTTGTTTAAAAACACATCACAATGGTTTCATAGCGTTTTTGAAGCTCTGAAAATCTTTCATTTTACAATTACATTTTTACCCGGCTTCTCGAAAGAAGTGAGCCTGTTTACTTATTAATTTCATCGAAAATTGTGCTAGGTTTTTTGGTAAACACCTTCCTAGAACTAAAAGCAAAAGCATGCTTGTTTTGAGATTAATAGCTACAAATATAAACGGAAATATTTGGCATGGGAATAATGTCGAAGCATATGGTAACACTATTGAATGAAATGCGGAAAGTGGAGGCAAATGACGCAAATGTTTAAGTTGTTTTTTATATGGTTTATCCGTTCGGGCGAAAGCGGTGCCTGCTTATCTTTTACAGGTAGGCATTAGAGAAAAACGCGAATACGGTTATATAACAAGCGTTTTTGGTTAGTTCAATACTTGTCAGAACATGCCAACGATGACGTGGACAGAAACAGGGGCTTTAGTAGAGCTTTTTGCTTTGCAACACATAATGTGCATTATCATTGCATACGGAAGTAAACACGGGTACACGGGTGGGCCTTGAACTAAATTAGCTCTCTAAAAAATAATATATTTGGATATTTGTCACTTTTTGTGTGAATGTACTGATCCAACATTGTTAATAGTTCTTAAATTCCACGCACAGTAAACTGCTGCAATTCCAAACGGAAAAACTGAAATAATGCATGCGCCAGTAAGGAGGAGTTATGAGCACGTGCGCGCATTAATTTAATTTTATTGGCGCAGCAAGATTTATTCAGCCATGAAGAGTTCAGAAAACAAGTGCATGATAAAAAGTGAACGTTTGTTGTAATTGGTTTTAATAAAATTTTGACTTTTTATTACTCAACACGCAACATTACATTAATCAACACTTAACAACGCAACATTATTATTGAATATTTTTACTAACAAAAAAAACAAAAAAATCAGTTTAATATATTGGAAATACGAAAATCCTTTATTAAATAAAGGAGAACGATCCAGACGTGTCCGTCCGTGTGTCACGAAATTTCTAGACGCGAGTTGCCTGATTGAGCGAAAGCGGGTTACGGTAGCGGCGCCATTTGTGTTTGCACGCATTTCGCCGTCGCCGCGGACCGGTCGGTTTTGCAACCGCGTCGGCGCCTAAATTGGTGCCGCAAACGCCAAATTGGCCACAGTTGCGGGTGTTTTTGGGCACAATCGAATATGCGCAAAATTTAGAACCGAATAATATATAATTTTCAGTATTTTGAAAAAATTTAAGAAACTGCGAAATCGGTGCGCTTATGTCTTTTTGGTCACGTGTGTCACGTGATGTTTGAGTGGAGACCCACCGCCGTTTTTGGAGTTTTGGAGGGCTTAATTTTTGTTTAATGCTTTGCGTCAGCCCACGTTTTGCAAAAACGCTGAAATATTTGCTTATCGCGTGGTGTGAATTAATGATCTTTGATGGCTTAGCTAACAGTGTACTGTAACGTGTATAATTTTAAACTGATTAAAGCTGCGTTCTGAAAATAGAACAACTCAGTTCAAACTAAAAAATACGCAAAGTAAAAAAACGATGTTTTGCTGGAAATAAAATGAAGTTTTGTATTTTTGTATTTTTTGTAAAAAAAATCTTTAGAACCATTTAAGCAAAAGTAATTATGATTTTTTTGTTTGAACAGCATTGTCGCGACTTTGCAAACCCATTCTTATTTTGTAGTTTATTGTAACGTGCAAGCTGCCGCTCGCGGCGGCGCGCTTGAATAAAGTCACTTTTGCGAAAAAGACAGTGGACGACGGCGGACTCCGCCAACCTCTCCCATCGGCTATATTGGTGCATCGTTCCGTCCTAGCGCAACCGAGAGCCAATCGTCCATCTTCGCAGGTCGCGAAGACGTATTTTACGAAAGGATACCTTTGCCAACAGCGAGAACAAGGTAAGGGAGTTCTTGCAGCAGTAAACGGGCGCGAAAGAGGCCCGAGGCGGATCGGGCGGACTCCACTCCACCGGCGGCAGACAACCTCACCTCCGAGGACTCCTCTCCAGCAGCGGCAGACGTCCTCAGCCCCGCAGGCAACGTTCGGGTATGTCTCCCAGGCCCAGTCGATACAGCAGTCCGCTCCGGTGCAGCATCCGCAGAACGCTAACGCTAGCTGGCAACCAGCCTACCCGTGTTCCCAACAACGACAGTCGACTCCAGTTGGCGCCGGTTAAACATCAGCTCCCACGCTTCAGGTCCAAAGCTTCCAGCAACAGCCGTTTGTCTAAAACCAGAACTTTCCAAAACGTGCTGTCAACCTAACCAGCAGTCGCCCCAACCGACATGCAGATTCCCCACTCTTTTAACTAACTGTTTTTGTTGTGCTACTCAACAGTTAACCGTCTATAAATCAGATCCCAATCATGTCAGGAAGTTTCCGAACCCAGATTGGAAGGCAGAAGGGAATCCTGAAACAGAGGATGGACGAGGTAGAGGTTTCGTTGAAAAGCAACCCACAGGGATTGGCCGCGGACGTTCTGCAGGTAGACAATTTGCGCACGAAAATTAAGAGAGCTGTGAAAAAGCTAGAGTCACTGAACTCACAGTGGACAAAGTACACTCACACTCTCTCAAGTCCAGACAAAGAGTCAGAAACGAAGCTGCATCAGCAGTGAAAAGAAAGAAGGATTCCTGGCAGTTATGGACAAAGGATATGACTCCTTGGATCTGATCAATTCGAAATTAAAAGAATTCGGATTGAAAACAGGCGTTCGCGTGACTGGCGGAGCAGAGTCACCGGCTACCGTACCTTCCTCGTTTGACGGAAACCTCAGAAAATATCGGGAGTTCTGGGGAACCTTTAAACTGCTGCATGACGACCCCACGGTCGCGACGGTAGGAAAGCTTATCGAGCTGAAGAAACACCTGAAAGGATCGGCACGGAGGTTGTTGGAAGGAATGCCAATAACAGACCCCAGCTACGATTAGGCAATGCTCGTAAATTCCACCTTTGGTTCAGCTTCCTCTCGAAAAAGTGAACTAATCGCGGAGCTGTTTGCGTTCCCAGCGTGCATGACAGGGCTAAGGACCTCTAGGATTTTATTCTCAACGTCAAACGTCTCTGTTTAATGCTGTAAGGGTGTGACAAAGACGTGGATTCAAATTCCACAATTGTCCAGATCGCATACGGTAAACTCCCGTTGTCGATTGTTTAAAAAATCCGTTACGAAAGAGCAGACGGCACCACTCTATCGGCTTCTAATGTTCGCGTCGAGCTAGAGAAATCGTTCGCCATCGCCAAGAGGCTGAAAAACAATAAAAATGGCAGCGAGCAATGGTGCCGCAGCCAAAACAAAGCGGCGCACAGAAAACGGCAAGCTGTGCGAATCGAGTGCGTTTGCGGTGGTCGGGGAC
The DNA here is from genome assembly GCA_000757645.3 of Steinernema carpocapsae. Lineage (NCBI taxonomy): Eukaryota > Metazoa > Nematoda > Chromadorea > Rhabditida > Steinernematidae > Steinernema > Steinernema carpocapsae. The sequence goes on along the minus strand of AZBU02000016.1, from coordinate 20,537 downwards.
CAGCTCAAAAAACCCGTGAAAACAAAACCTCCGAGTGCTCAACGCTCAAAATCTTTTGGTGCTCGTTTTGCGGATCAGAACAGCATTGGCATCAAGATTGCAATGTGTTTGCCACAACCCAACAAAGAGCAGCACAGTTGAACAAAGACGGCAGATGCAGAATTTGCTTCCGGAAAAGTCATAAAGCTGCACGAGCAAACTGAAGTGTTACGACTGCCACGAAGTTGGACACAACGTCGCTTTATGTCCAAACACGTCATCGGCGGCCGCCTGCATAGCGGGGTCCCGGCGATAGAGTCACCTGAGTTCCTGGAAAAGAGAGCGACCGAAGACGCCAAAGCCTACCCGGCACCCGTAGATTACCAGGCTGTCTTGTGCTTAGCCCCGATCACTCTCCTCCACCCCAACAGGCCAAAAGGAACAGTGCAAGAAATTGCCTTCATGGATTCGGGTTGTGATAAAGTTTTCGTCCTGAACGAGGTAGCAACAAAGCTGGGTCTAAAAGTCATCAAACAGGTTTCACTGAACGTCACCGTGTTCCCCGGCCGACGGGTACGGTTAGAGTTTGATCAAGTACTGTTGCGGATGCTATTTATTGATGGCTCCACGCCGCTATGCGTCGCCTACGGAACAGATGAGATGGCAAGAGACCAGAGGCTCATGCAGCACAGCTCCGGCGTTTCGACGGCCAAACCGTCAATCATGATTGGCGTCACGATGTTCTGGAAGATTCTTATGTCAAAGTCGTCCGATCTTGTAAAACCTCTGGAAAACGGAAACATGGTTATACGGTCGCAAATAGGAAACATCGTCACGGGATATGCGGGCCAGGATCAGAAAACCTGTTGGGTTAATTCTGTTACCAGCGATCTCGCTCTTCTGCACTTGCTGGAGGCGATCGACATAAGTGGGATCAGGGGTCGAGAACGAGTGCTCTGACCACGATAAAGCAGCTCGAAGATGCCTGGGAGCAGCTAAACCTGGGATGCGAGGACAGGGACACAGGGAATAAACACAATGTTTATTAAATACGGGACTGGACAAGGAAGGGCAAAAGCTCGCGTCCGGGTCGAGTGACAAGTCCATGTGTCTGGAACGTTGGCGGCTTCTGTCTGGAACGGACGATGATGTGGAAGCAGCGGCGGGGTCCAGACATGTACAAGACCAGACAGACGCGCCTGGATGGAGCGTCTGGGGAGCGACGATGGAAAGCTGCCCACAGAGATGATCCAGCGCAGAACGACGCTGAGGTGGCCGAACGGCTACTAAAGGAAGAAATCAAATTCAAAGATAGTCACCACATTGCACCTCTCCTTTGGAACAGCAACACGTCGTCGGTTCCCACCAACTTCGAACCGTCTTTCACCCGCTTGCTGTCAACGCTCAAGTCGTTAAAGAAGGTCGAAAGATTTCTAGAACATTATCACGGCCTTATTCAGGTTCAAAGAGATCTTGGACACCTAGAAGAAGCTCCCGAGGTTCTAGACGGTCCGGTAGAAACATGCCTATCTCACCATCCCATCTTCAAGGATGAAAATTCCACAACCCCGGCGCGGCTAGTGATTGACGTCTCGTTGAAAAATGGATGAGGCAACACGAGCCTCAACGACTCGTTGCATCCTGGCCCGCAAAAGACAGCAGATATGGCGGGCACCCTACTACAATCCAGATGCCCGGATATAGGGATGTGGAACAATCTTGAAAAAGCCTTCCAGAAGCTAGTCCTGCGCCTCAAGGACAGAGACGCCATCCGGATATTATGGCTTCGGGACATCTACAAACCGTGTGCGTGAATAACATTCTACTCTCCGCAAGAACAGTCGCTTCCGCGAGTACAAGGATATCTTCCAAAAGTCGAAGGGATGAACCTTCGCGAGTCCAACTCAAAAGAGCTCAACGCCTACTTTGAGGAGATGGGAGAGCGCAAATGTGTCGACGTCATTAAACTTCTTGGGATAGAGTGGGATGTTCTCAAAGGCCTCTATACACTCAAGATTCCCATTCTTGTCTTGAACGGCCAACTCACCAAAATTTCTGAAAAAAAAGATTTCTAACTGGACAACCCCCCTTCTTGACAAGGCAGAATCGGACACGAACAAGCCTTTAGGAGTTCAAGAGTTAGAAAAGGCAGAGATAACGCTCCTGAAAGCGTCACAGCAGAGACACCCCCCTACCTGAAAAGAAGTGGTCGACCTTGGACTCCGACAAGATCAACAAGGCATCCTGCGTTGTCACAGTAGACTCGAGAAGAGCGCATTACCACAGGCAGCTCTTCAGCCAGTCTACCTCAGCAAAGCAAATCCCTTGGCGTTGCTGGTCGCCCGTAAGTGCCACCGACAGTGTCAACACGCCGGAAACTCCCGGGTCTTGGCTGAAATCAGAAAGAACGTATGGATCCGCAGAGCTAGAGGACTCGTTGAAAGAGCCATCAAGTCCTGTGACCTCTGCCGACGTTTCAAAGAGGTTCTTTTCAACATGCCTCCGTTCCCTTCGCTCCCAGAAGAACGCGTGACTCGTTGCAGACCGTACGAGAGGTGCGGATTGGTCTACACGGGTTCTTTTACAGTTCGGACATACTCTGGAAGAAGAAAAGTTTGGATAGCGATGTTTACCTGCATGGTGATGTGGCGAATTAATCTTGAGACAGTCCTCAACATGACGACAGAATCCTTCCTGAAGGTCGTCCGCCGATTCATGGCTCGCTGCTCCGTTCCAAAAATGATGTTTTCGGACTCCGCATTGCAGTTCAAGCTCGCGGAGAAGGCTCTGAAACGACTGATTAACGACATCACACAGGTCATTAACTACGCGGCCTCAGAAAGAATTTATTGGTCCTTTAACGTTCCGTACGCCTCATGGAGTGGCGGACATTACGAACGCTTTAATGGCATTCCAAAAGACGCAGAGGAAGAAATCCTTTAATTAATCGGATCCGACGTTCCTCCCAAAAGACGCAGAGCCGGTGAACACATTGGTTGAAGCACACCGGAGACCCTTAGCGGTCTCAGAGCTTGCCTGAAAGCTGTACCACTCCGACTACCTGAAAAGCTTACGGGAAAGGTTCCAACTCCTGCACAAAACATCACGAAAAGGCGAACAACGTTTGCCGCGCGTGGGAGAAGTGGTTCTGCTGTATGAGGACGACGTTCCTCCAGCACACTGGAAAATGACACAAATCGTGGAAAACGTTGTTAGAAAAGACAATCCGCGCAGCTCGCGTCGAGCTTTCCTCAAAAAAGGTCCTAACGCGAACGATCAACAAGCTGTGCTCCTCGAAATGTCGATGCCGTCAAACACGGACGAGTCGGACGACCACCAAAAATCGATTGTCGACGATATCAACAGTGGCCTCTCGATCGACGGGGACGCAAACAGCACGGCGCCCGCCCAGGCAATGTGTGGAATGTCCACCCTTCGGGCGAGTACATTCCCTTTCTTCTTCACACTCATGCTGTTCTTCTGCCTTTTTGGTTCAGCGGCTTCACCGTTGTTGGACGGAGGGGCGCTCTGTGGACCAGAGACGACCACACCCTTGTTTCGACAAACCTGCGTAACAAAGGGCATTGTGGGTGAGGAAGAAAAGAGCGGCAATATCTGCGGAAGAATCGTTGAATGCCCACATGGACAGCATATCCAAGCAGCCAACGCCACGACCGACTGTGGACCTCCCTGTATGTGCCCAAAAGGGGCTTCGGGATGCAGTTTCCACACCCGAAACATTCCGACAGTAGGCGACAAAGGAAGAAACACAAGTGATTTTTGAAGAGCTCAAACCGAATTTTTGCTCAATAACAACATTGGCGAGACAGTGTAAGAAGCAGGGCAACTTGACCACCGTTGACAAAGTTGAGCTCTACGGCGGAACCTCTTACTTGGTCAACAACTGAGCCTTGAAACACTCGCAAACCACTGACGAGTTTGAGTGCGTAGGAGACGGACAAGTGACAGGAACAGCGAGATTCTATTTCGCGCACGATTGTCATTCGGTAGGAACCAAATTCTGTTTCTTTCCGAGCACAGAAGTGGTGGAAGTGGTCTCAGATCGCGGACTTTTGCCCATAAAAGCATGGAGACACGTCGAAGTGATGGCGTTTGACTTTCAGACCGAATCTGAGAAGCTCCTAACGTCGGTCACGGCCTGATGCACGACCGGCGGAGTGTGGTGGAACGCTTCCAAACACCTGGATTTTATGAATTTTTTATTTTATTAAGGCGTGTTCCAAGACCTCATGTGCCTACACGAAACCATCTATTTTCGAGTATTATGTTTCCATTTTTTCTTTTCTTTTAGATTTTTTAGTACACTTCACTGGCCGTCTCGCCTACGAATGTTGCACGAACAAATGCAGCGCCAGTTTCCTTAAGGAGTTTTGTTAAGATCCGTCGACCGCTTTGGACTTTCCCACCCATCCTCTTCATTGAGCGGCTATAAATCTTTTCGTTGTGTCGCATGTAGTACGTGTTGGAGCCACAGATAATCTTATGTACTCGTTTAGATAGCTTGATGCACGGTTTATCGTACTCTTAATTTCTTCATCTTTCGACAACGTTACAGAAAGTGCTTTTACTTTGTTTGTCCATTTTTTTACTTTCAACTTTGGGGTCGCTTGAAGGTATCCCGGCCTTGTCATATTTATTCCAATTGCTATTCAATATGATGTCATGTAATCAATGGAACCTAAACAATTTTTTTGAGTTTGAGAAGACAGCTTGCAGTGTGTGTTTGACGGCGGGTTCGTAACTTTGCACGCAACTTTTGCAAAGACTCGGTTTGTTAAGTGAAAACGCCCGAATCGCAAAACAAACTTGTTGGCGTGTTTTAATGTATAGAACACTTAAAAAACCAAGCATTACAAAGAGAAAACAAGGCAAGAATTGTCTTACACTCTACCACGCATTTTGTAACCAAAAACTAGCTTACTTTATTTTTTTAATTAGCTTTTAATTAACTTATTGCACGAAATTTCACTTTTAAAATGTGCTTCAAGTGAGCCGAAAAGCCATGAGTGCTCCAATGCAGTTTCATAAATTTCTTTAGATAGCACGAATTATTTATAAATCAATTTTTAATTTTTGTGATGTTTATTGAGCCAAAAAACGCCCAGAACCGTTGCCAATTTGACGTTTGCGGAACCGTTTTTTGGTTCTGTCGGTCCGGTTCAAAACGGTCCGTAGCGGCGGCAACGGATTGTACGTGAGAAAAGCGTCGTTACATGCATGTCTAGATCGTTTTCGTTCTTCTAACGCGCAAAATACACTTGACCTGACAAAGACTACTAGGATTTCAACCTTTGCTTGAATGTTTTGTTCTTGTTGTAGTGAGCAGCGATTTGTGTGCATTACTTGTACATTGGGGCCGACGCTTCAATTGCACGTTCTCGCACTACATGTTATGGTGAGTGCGTGCAGTCGGTGTCTGTGCATTAGTAAAATAACCGATGTGGGTGGTCTGAAACATAAATGCACGCTCTCGCTTAAGAATTGAGAAACCAATGTAAGATAAAACTAAACACTTTTTTTAATTAAAAAACGTTTTTTTAATTTTATTAATGCAAATTAAAATAATATGCAATTTTTTAACTTATTTCTATTTTCTATTTATTAAAAAATGCAATTAATTTAATAAATTAGCAAAAAACTTAAGTATGAAATGCAAGTCATTCAAACAGCTAATTTGAATTTACAAGTACGAAAAGCTACTTGCTGCATAGCCTAAAGCCAGCTGTCGAGTAATCGGACAAAACAAAACCATGCGCACGCGAGTCATTAATTACGTGGACGCTCCACCGAAGTGGAGCGTCACACGTAATTAAGCCACAGTAATTTTAATTGTTTTTAAACTGATGTTCTTCTATCGTAAACAAATAATGAACATCGACAATGTTTCAAACGACCTTTTACCCCGTAAAGTTGTCGTCTTGTCTGCTGCCAGTCACAGTATTCTCAATCCCAAAATCCGTGACCGTAAAAAACGTTGCGTGTCAACAGGTTCTCCGTGAATGTCTTGGTGTTCCTCTGCGCATCATGCGACCGTGAAAAAGCGCAAGAGCGAAACCGAACTGCAGCTGCGGCCGGTAAACGCCCAAGGGCATCCCAGAAGCTTTATCCGTGATGGTGTGCGCTGAGCTTACAGCGTCCCTTATATAAATGAACACGGTAGCCGCGATCCGAGAACTCGACCGTGGTGTCGGCGGGAGCGAAATCTCGCAGCTTGATCACACATAACGTAAACGTGTGACGGAGATCCTTTTTGTTGCGCACCCACACGATTCCTCGCGCGTTTGCAGCAGTTGTCTGAGTTTTTTTGAAAACCATGTCAAATTAGATTAACGCGCTAGGATTGATTTTTTATCTACAAGAATTTTTTGCATTTTCAATCCAATTCATTGTGTTTGGATAGATTGCCATTATTTGTTCCCTGGTTGTTTCTAATTAAACTGTTCTTTTTGTGTAATAATGACGGAAATATTGGACTTGGTATCATGTCTTTTTTGGTTCCTTTAAAAATATGTCAGCAACAATTATCACGTGCGTTTAAAATTGCTATCAGATTGCCATTTGATTTTTTTTTAAATGCAAAGCGTAGCTGAAAACCAAAAATTGTTGCTTATGTGTCTTTTAAACTCAGTTGGTCCGCAACTGAGTGGATTTGGACTTATATGTATTCATTTGAAACTGCTTATATCTATCGTTTCAGACATGAAACCCGTTCTCGTTTTCTTGTTGCTTGTTCCCGTGTTTGAAACTCATCCTTCTATTATGGTCGAAAACCGAGCAAACATAAAAAACATTTTAATCCCGCGTCAAATCACTCAACGTGCCCGCCTTGAGAGTGAATTTTCTTCTGCCGCAAAAGCTGCCTTGGGCATTGAGACAAGAGTGAGAACTGCTTTCTACGACTCATAGTAAGTTTTTTATAAACAACGAAACAAAAAAAGGTTTTTTAAGATAAAAAAGTGCCTGCTGTTGTGTCCAAATTATAGTGTGTAATTATAAAGTGTCCAAATTATATAATAAGGTAATTTTGAAATATCAAAACGTAAAATTCGAATGCAGTATCTTGAATTCTACTGAGTCAAATCAGCTGAATAACCACACAAATTTGTTCTTTTTTTAATTAACGTTTGCTCAGAGTGCAAGACAAACTCAGAATCTAAAAATTAAAAAATGCATTGAAACCTAAATTTTTACATTGCTTTAATTAAAATTTATGTTGTTTAGCGGAAACACAATGGATCAAGCAGTAATTCGAATCCCGCCTCCGCAAGCGCGCACTTCTTTTAAGCAAAAGTCTGCAGTTTACAGCAACCCGTTGCCTCTTGCTATCAACAGTGACATTGTTTCTTCGACCTTTAAACCATCAAAGTACTCTAGCAACAAGTCTAAAAATGTTCTTATTGTCTTTCGTCGCAGCGAAGCCGGCTTGATCTGAGTACTTGCCTATTGGTTGTCTGCATTTTATGCGACTTAGTCCGATCTCACGTTGTATAAAATTTTTATTCAGATTTCTATGTGAACGACTCATGCGTAGACAATAAAGCTGAACTTTGTTGTGCAATCAGAAATAACATACGGAATCTGAATTGAATCAATAGCGTCAAAGAAACATATATTCAAAGAAAAATAGACATTTCACAACTAGACGACTAAATGATCAGAATGCATGGTTTAGGTTTACGTGGAAAATTGTTGTAAAATTTTACATTATTAACCGTTACAAATGAGAAGGGAAAAGAAACAAAAAGTCCCAACTTTGTACAAACAAATGACGTTTTTTATGAGCAGACAAACAAGAAAGGGCAAAACCGTTTAGTGCGACCAATGTGTGAAAACAGTAACAGGACAGAGTTGAATGAAAGGAGAACAAGCACATAGAAATTGTAATTAGGCAGACGAAGAAAAAGACTTGAGAGAAGCCTCCATGGCTTGGCGATGAGCGATTCGAGTAACGCCAAGCTGGGTGTAGCGAGCTCGGTCAAATTGAAGCAGATCAGGACCGCTAATGCGTTGAAAAAGGAACTTGGTTTCGTACTGGGTAGAAAGATTGAGAGAGCGCAACCAGTCCGCCACGTCTGCTACGTCCCATCTCGCTAGATCTTTGCCGCTAAACTGTCCGTCATTGGTGTACGTTTTAACTAAAATAACAAAAATTAGTTGAAAACGTTTTGCTTTGCTTTTTTGGGTTGCTTTTTTGCCAACTTTTTAGTGGAGTACTACATTTAAAATGTTATTATGTCTGGTTTAACTTGCAAAACGCACATTTGTTGGTTGTCATCCTGATAATGATAGTTAGTTGAAGTTAAGTGTAACACAATGGTAACAATAAGCAAATGACAATAAGTTAGAGGTACAGTAGGGAACAGGTCAGCATGAAGCGTTATACAAAGAGGGGCACGTGTTTTTGGATACAGCACAACGACAATAGCACAGTCAAAGATTCACATTTAGCGTTGGTTTGGTAAGCAAAACCGACAAAGCGCTTACGGCATGATTCATGGTCCGTGTCGGCAGTTCCAGAATTTGGATCGTCATAATCGGCATCTGGCGTTCGCAAAGGATTTTCGATCAACAGCGGACGATCGGCAATGGTGGAAAAATCAGAGGAACCGGGCGAAGAAACCAACATCTGTGTGATATAATAGAAAATAGAGCTCTACAGTTTTTGTTTAAATACATAAGAACGCAAAGTGAGTATTAAGGCGTCAAACAGAACTGCTTAATAGCCAAAGACTCCTCAAGAGATAGCGTTGTAAAAAGATACGTAGAGCGTTGCTTGCAAGAAGATATTATGCTAGCACACTTTAGCTAAGCCGCCTGATTTACCATGAACCTACCGTATCTTGCTGCTCTTTGCGCTGCTGTAGAAGAGAAGTTGTGCCGTAGTTGTCTTCGAGCTGTTGGCTCAGAATAGACACGCGGTAGTCGTTGGCAGTGGGCGTAGACTTTCCTGAGAGATCGTGAACACGCACCAAAGTCACACCTAACGGTTCATCGCCACACTCACTCGGTTCTAAAGATGTGCGTGAGGAAGTGTATCTGAACAATAAATGTATGAGAAGTGTCAAAATGACATAGATCAACTATACCCACTGTCCTTCTTGTTCCCAAATCCAGGCGGCGAGTGTTGTAATTTTGGAGCAGTTTTACTCGAAGTTTGAACGTTCTCTCTGACTGATTCTCGAAGGCTTAGACCACCGCATTTGCTGAAGAAGGATAATAGGCAAAAAAATTGTTGAAGTATTAAATTTGCAAATCAATTTTACTAAAGAACATTTCGTAATGTTCTAAAGGTTTTTTCGTAATTCTAAAGTTTACATCGTATATTGAAAATGAGAAAAATACAAAACATTACTTTAAAACAGTCACTCCAGGCGTCGTCTCCACTTCGCTGTTTTGTCTGATAGGTTCGTCGTCATCGACTGATACCTTGCTTCTTCTTTTTGCCAAAGCGTTTCTCAGGTCATCATGAAAATCCATGTTTCCTTTTCCGAGACGTGAAGTTCCATTTGCTGCGTTCTGAGCCGGTTTCTTCGTTTCAGTTGTGGCCGGTTTCAACGTGACACTTGTTAACGCTTCTGCACTAATACCCCTGCAGTCTCCGTTAGGTACCGTAATATTCGCTTTCCTTGCAGTTGACGTGGCCTTCTGCAGGTCTGAAAAAGGCGGAGGTGGAGGTGGCGGAGGAGGAGGTGGTTTCGAAGCAGTCGAAGGGGCGGCGATCGGAGCGGCCGGTGGTAGTGCAGGTTCCGGACGAGGCGCATTCTGTTTCTTGACAACTGGAGGCGACCTTGGCGTATCCTGTTCCTGATCAGTGCTATCGCTGTAGTCAGGGTCCGGTTGAGGTGGTGGCACACTTGATAACCTTCCGGCCGCTCTGCTTTCATAGATTTCTTTGTTTTCGGGAGGAGGCGGTGGTGGGGTCTTCGGTCTTAGCGCTGGTCTGAACGGTCGTGAATATTCGCTGTACGCAACCCGAACGTCGTTCGAAGATTGCCTTCGAGTGAAATCGAGCATCGGCGGTGGCGTGGGCACGGAGTCGTTCGAGTTGGACTCAAAAGCCGATCGCGATTGTAGATCCGGTGAACTATTGAAACTCTTCAGCATATTGTTCTGTTCTCTGCCCAGTGAGAGCGGCTGCTGATAGGGGTCTTGCTCATACGGGTTCCTGTGTAGGCCAGAGTGCAGACTGGGCGAAAGCATTCCTCTGTTCTTTTTGCGTTTCATATCAGCAACTGAAGTAAACTTTCTTGGAGTTTGAGAGCTCATCGGTTCCTGTAACAATATACATACTTGCTTATTGCAATTTATTTGAGTTGATAACAGGATAAAATATGACATCACATCAATTTAATGTTTAAAAAAAAGAAATCAACAAGAAAAAAGTGCATCACAAATTTGTCAAAGTAAAAAGTTTGTAAACACATTTTAGCTAATGTACTTGTTTATGTTAACAGTTTTAAAACATAAAAATTTAAAGCATTTTCTTGAACTACATGCGTAATTATAAAGTTTGCGGTTGAAACTGCGACGATGACGTGCCAAGCGATGACGTAGTCGCTGCTCGCTGCCTCACCATCAGATGTTCAAGTTCTGCTGCCGAGATCCGTCGCTGCGCGGACGGTCGACTTTTCACTGAAGCACAACGAAAATGTGTCGCCGTTGAAGAGGATGAAGGGTCGTGCGCGTGTTGTGGCCAAGCAGCATAGTCAACTCCTGCTGTACCGTATAGATCTCCATTGCCGCAGGACACCAACGACTCGATGGATTTTACCGGATTGTGATGTAAAAGCACAGAAGAAGAAGTCCGGTTAGCAATGGCTGCAGCGGTGGAAGACTGGTAGTAGGTCTGCTGGGCATCTGTGAAAATAAGGGCTACATGTGAAAATAGTTAAAAAGGTTGAAAAGGTGAATAAGCATAAAACGCTTATTAATAGGTAAGTTGCAGTGACATCAAGCAAAAGCAGAAAAATTAATCACCGCGTGATTCCTTCAATCAGTGCTCGGAAAACATGTAAGCCACGAAAAAGTCATTACCAGAATACGAGAACATCATGTTCTGAATGGTCCCTCCGTCTGTATAAGTCAAACTGGTGGCTGGGTGACGTTGTGGTGGGACTGGTGGCAGACCAACGTGGCGTGGAACTGAAAGCGGCACGAAATATTTTAAGCTGCTGACCAACACACCAATTTTTAGCACATTACTTGAGCATGCATCTTAACCACATCACTTAGCCTGAGCACAACCACTACTCACCTGAATTGTTTCGGCGGCTTGGCATTGTTCCAGCGTAATGCGACTGCGAGGTCAATGGGTTTCCTGTGTGGAGGTCAATTGTAATGACCTAAAACATAAAAATTCGGACCAATTTTGTGACCAAACAAACGTACTTTGAGAGTAATCGTATCGTCAGCTTGCTTGATCAGTTGGACGACTTGTTCATGGCTAGCCTTCCTCACATCGCATCCGTTGATTTCAAGCAAAAAGTCTCCGGGCCTCAGTCCAGCTCTCATCGCCATTCCAGACATGTCCACGCCTTCAAAAAATTGAAGGGCGGGAACCATAGGAGTGGGCTGAAAGTTCATATCGCTCTCTGCTCTTTTTGCTCCCCTCAAAATGAAACCAAAACCCTTTGTCCCGGGACCACGTGGAATTACAAGGATTCTTGGTATGTTCAGACTGAAATAGGATTATACATGTATACGTCTAATATTCCATACTTACTCGCTGCCTGAAGCGGCTGGTCGCACTGCATCTACAGAGTACCTTCTCATAGTACTGTATTCACTGCCGTTCCCAATAACTGTTGCCCTACTTGGACTGGGACTCGGAGCTACAAAGTTTTGACTACGCACAGGTTGGGGAGTACGGTAGTAGTCGGACTGAGAGCTGACCAAAGACGACTGACTCAAAGATCTCCGACGAGTGATCGTATTGTTCCGTCGGCGGTTCGTGTTGTATTTGGGCGTGCCTCGGTATGGTACTAAAAATATTTTAAGTTTTTAGTAATACTTTTAAAAAATAGTACGGATATGATTAGCATTGACAAATTAATCTTCTTTTAAACGAAATGCAAATAACGTTCCAACAAACCCAGCCGTGACTAAACCCATTAAGGTTGCACAAAAAACATGACAAGTTCTTGTGCACTAAATTGGTATGTCCTAAAAAGTTCACAGCAAAAACGCGGCCATCCACATTTAAGTGAATTGCCGCGTTGAAGATGCGCATTGGCACAGAATGCAACTTTGATTTTTAAGTGTTTCGTACTTCAGAAAATTTTTTAACTTGTTGACAATGTTGGGACTTTAAGCAAAAACAACTGTTTACCTGTTGATGACGGATTGTGATTTTGAATTACTTCAGCCACTCCTGCGTTGCCAACAATGTGTGCGACGTGAAGCGCAGTTTGACCCTGTTTGTTGGGAAGTTGCGGATCTGCTCCTCTGAACAGAAGGACTCGTGCACAGTCCGGACTAAACCGATTATTTTAAATCAATTTACGTTTCTTTGTTTTAAAAAGCACATTGGATGATAAGCTTACCGGTTGTTCACAGCACACACATGTAAGGCAGTGTTTCCGTTAATGTTCTGAGCATTGATATTGGCTCCGTAATACAATAAGTGCTCAACGTGTTTCATAAGGCCGTTTTTGCAAGCCTGAAATAAAATGTGCATTTAGAGAATGCATCAATAACAAAGAAAATTTCAACAGAGCTAAAAAATAAAACAGGTTCAACAAGTACAACAACTTCGAAATTGAGAGTTTGATTTTCCAAAATTTTATCACCGCTGAAGCAAATATTAACTTTGTTTTGTGTCTACTGCAAAACTATCAGATTCTTCAGAACACGAAGCTCGCTGGGTAAAGCAAATTGCTTGACCACCGAAAAACGAAAGACTTTTTGAAGTGTGCTACATGAATACTAGAGAAGCGTAGTAATGAAGTTATCACAGTGTGATGTCGGCTCATCGTTCCTCGGGTGTATGCGCAAAATTTTGCTTAAGAAGATAAGTCATCAGTTAGGGTTTACTGACATGTTTGCTACTCTTCTCTGTTGACTTTGTGCGGTACTCGCAGGGACTCCCGCTGCTTGTGTTAAACTGGTCACTCCGCTGGATTCCGCGGGACTGTGCTGGACTGCTCTGGATAAAATCTCCAGCTGAGTTCTCCGCAGTATTTACAGAAAGGAAAGCGACTTAATGGGATCGACGGACTGAACCAACTCCAAACTGAACCAACAATTTTTGTACTCACACGAAATTATAAAATGACAGTTGTAATTAGTAGTCTTAGCAGCTCTAATTTAGGTCCAACTCGGAAGAAATGGTGGTCCACCGCTAAGGAAATGGAACCGCACAGAAGTGGACGTCAAGGTAGATAAAACCAGCACTGAAGGACGATTGAGAAGACAAATTTCTCCTTCAATGACCTTTCTAGCGCTGCCGAACAACCACATTAACACGCAAACGAAAAAAGCGCAAAATAAGTGGCACAATTAACGAGCTTTGCGACTTCCAACACCGCGATAGAGGCCGAAACTTATATGATCTCGGAAAGTAGGACAATTGATGCGGTTTTTGTACAAACAGCAATCATTTCACGGCTTTGAACTATTTGGTTGGTATTTTTTAAAGTGCAGGTTGAAGAAACGAAAAATCAACTTTGTAATGTTCATCCAGCCAAAAGCGCAAAAAGACTTACCTGATGAATTTCCTGATTACCATGCATGTCCGTAATGCCAATTTCAGCAGCCTCGGCCAGCAACATTTCTGCCACAGAGTCATTTGAATCGGTCATCAACATATTGTAGTAAAGAGACGTCAGTCCGATTTGGTCACGGTAGTTAGGCGAAGCTCCCAGTTCTAGAAGTGTTTTCACATTTTCCGTCATGGACAGAAACGCCGCTTTGTGCATCCCAGTCTGTAAAGAGTTTGCTCCAATTAGACTATTCAGACGGTGCCTCCCGTGACTCACTTGGCCTTCACTGTTCCGGAAATCAAGATGAGCGCCACCGCCGACCAGTTGAATAATCACTTTTCGATTGTCACTTACGCCGGAGGCAATCGTGAGAGGAGTTTCGCCGTCGTTGTCAAGAAAGTTTGCATCCAAACCCTGGCGACAGAACTTCTCGACTTTGTCTGAGTTCCGAACTTGAACGTACTCAACAAACTTTTTCAGATTGTTCTTCAAAGTTGAAATGGAAAGTAAAACATAAACCAGTGTAATTGTCAACTAACCTTAGAGTGCAATTGCTTCAGTTGCTTTTCATCCAATTTCAACAACCCGTTTTTTGTATTTAAGCTGAAATATTAATTTTAGTAAAGCTTCGTTGTTGTTTTTTTATTCTATCAAAAAAAAATGTTTTTTACGAGGTACAGTTTTAGCGACGAAAAATTCAAAAATACAATTTGAAATATTGAATTTGATTCAACTTTGATTCAAAATCAATTTGATTCAAATTTGATTCAAATTTGATTCAAATTTGATTCAAATTTGATTCAAATTTGATTCAAATTTGATTCAATTTGATTCAACTGAATTTGATTCAAAATGTGTTGTTAACGTTGTTAAACCTGGCAACAATTGCCTTTCAATTCCGTTTTATTTTATTTTGTGATTATTGCTGCCTTAGCAATAACGCTTTAAATTGTATGAAAACCAAAACTGATCAAACGCATTTTTTGGAATTGAATGAATTAAATGTATAAACTTGCTTCAGTGCTTTGTTCCAAAAACCAGTTCTTTGCCGTTCCCTTGCTTTAACAACGCTTTTTTTGACGACAAATTCAATTTTTTGTACAGTTTTAGTCAGAAACGGAAGACAATTACACAGCATACTTAAAACAAGTCTCGCAGCGACAGATTAAGATACGACAAACACAAACGCACTCAAGATTTGAACCGTAGCATATTTGTGTTTCCATTGAGTTTAAGGGTTGAACGGTTAAGATTAGGATAAACACTGATTTATGTCGTTAAGTGACGCACACAAAATTGAAGAAAAACAAAAAAATGGTGACTATAAATTTGTCTAAAGTGCACAGAATTTTGAAATTTGAACATTTTGGATTTATAACAATACAATAAAAACAACTTTAAAAATTACCTCAAGATAAGGAACACAGTCGTGAAAAGGGTAATCCCTTATTGGTCGATCTTCAAGCAAAAACTTTCCAGCTCTTCCATCACATGGCGGAAGGAACAAGCCGTAGTTAAACGCTTGTGGCAATTGCTGTTATGAGCTGTTGATTAACATGATCTAAACTTCCTGCTCACCTGGGGCAAAGCTGCAAGAAGTTTATTTTTCAAATCCCAAACGATTTCATCGAGGAATACGTTCAAACACTTCTGAAACGATTGGTCATAATGAGGTGATTCACTGCCACGGTCATGTTTGTACAAAAAGAGCAAATGGTTAAAACTAAACGCTCGTTGCCACACAAAAATTTTATGGGCCGTCTAATTTGTCTCATTCCTCAATGCAATCAATGTTTGCCTCGGCTGACAGGTAAGAACGCAGCACATATGCTTGACGTAAACGTCCTTGAAATTTCAATGGAGGAGTGCCTTCGAGTTGACACTTTCTATGCTCATGGTTTGTACTTGTCTCCGCGTACAACAATGCTCTACAAACCATTCAACCCAATACTCAAAGACCACACAAGCAATTTTCAAAGTTAATTTTAAAAACTAACTTGAACTTGAAGATCGGGGACAAAAATTTGTATATTAATAATATTATCGTCTTCACATCATGGTCCGAAGACGACGCAGCGACCGCCACTGGCGATGCCGTCGTTACGGAGGGCATCGCCATCTCGCCGAGATTATGCAAGTAACTGGAAAACTGGTTGAACGCTGCTTTTGACCAGCTTCTATTTTCGCTCTTACAAAAAAATCTGAAAATGAAAAACAAACAATTAAGAAACAACGACTTCCATTTCGCTTTTCGAAAAATCAAATAATATTTCCCGACAACATTTAGATTACATTATTCATCTTTGTTGGAACACGATAACGCAGCGTAGTTCAGCGGGAGCGCAACACAGCAATTGTCCACGATCACAAAGACGCGAGCCAAAAAGGAAATGAACAAAACGAATTGGAAAAGAGCAAATATTTTGTACAAAAAAAGAAAAGCGAATTTACGCGACAAACATTAGGTCTGTGCTTGATTGTATGTCTGTGTGTGAGGGTGGTGTCGTTTCAAATCAGAAACAGAGAAAGGAAAACGAACGCCCCGAATCTCTCTTTGCCCGCTCCTTTCTTTGCCCGGCTGCGCGCGCGAGGGAGCTTTTCGACTTCAATAATGTGTGATTCTATTTGCAAATAGTCAAAGGAGCGCTCCCGCTGCTGGCGGTGGTCGCCGGGCGCCAGCAACAATGACCAAGAAGACGATCACGTTTTCTCCACCGCCACCATCAAAATCTCGTCTTATGCGCGCGGGCAAACGAGCGCGCGAAGGACGATTCGTTGTCGTTCATTCAAAACCGCCGGCTGAAACCAGGGAAATAGAAGAGGCTGTCTGCGCCAGTACGAAGATACACTGCTTAGACCGTCTTTAGCATTCAAAATTTTCGCAGTGCTTATGGGACAAACGATTCCAACCACTGTTGGGTATAGCTGAAGCTCGGAGAATTAATCAAAACTTTACTATTTTAAAAGCATTAAAAACTTGCTCTAAAATTTTTTAGATAAATAAATAAATTTTCTTTAAAAAAGGCGGTGGTGCAAATCAATAAACAAAAGATAAAGTTAAAAAACAAAAAGATAAGAAATTAAAAAAAGGTTTCAAAGATTATGGCACGCGGAACGACCATCACTGGCTATATTTGTTTGCTATGACTTGTTTACATGTGTGCACTCATAAACTGAGAAGAAGTGATTAACCATTATTTTGACAAAAAACTGTTTTTACCGGAATTGTACAAAGATTGCATTCCAGTTTCGGTAAGAATTTTAAAAATGTGTTTTGATTTGTTTTTACATTTAAAAAATTTTTTAACTTATATTTTATATTTAAAAAAGCTACGGTCAAATTTAAGTAATATTTCACTGCCGCAAAGACATTGAACAAACTCACAAGTCTTAAAATTAAAAGTAAAAAAGAACGATGACACCTTTTGCGATACACAGCATCGCCTTACCTACACAACGGCGGACTTATCAAAGGTCTAAATCTGCGCTGTTTTTGCTCTAAAACGGGCACATGAGCACTCATCACGCAAGCAAGACGTTAATCATCTAATTAATTAATTAACCCTTGAAAACCTGCTGCTGGTTAAAAAGCCGAAACGGTCTTAAGGTAAGAAAGGAAAGCAAATGAGAAGCTGCCGGAGAAAGTTCTGCAATAGGCCAGTTAAACTGGGTAACAATATATCACATGAACCTCTTTTAAATGTGCAATTAGAGAGCAGACAAGCGACACTCTTCACTATGATTGTCATGCTCTATCATTTCCAAGGTTTTCATTAGTACGGCAGAAGATACCAAAGTGGGAATATGAGTATTTTTGGTTACAGCAATGTACAACTAAGGGCGGTCTTCCAAAATCAACAGTTAATAATGGAATCGGAAATAAGGGAAACTTCGTCTTTCTCAAAGCAAAAGAGTAGCGTCAGGTTGGCAACAAAAAGCTCTTACTTTATCCATTCATACGCAAGTTCCTTAACGTCAAGTGGCCTCCGCAAACGGTTAAGTGTGCGTGTCAGCTACTCGAACACGCCAATAGACCTACAGATGAAGAGGGAGAACGAGAGAGCCCACATTAGACTCAAGACAATCCGCAGACAACGTATGAATTTAGAAGTGCTTAAATCGCCTCTACTAAAGTATTATAGACAAATCAGAAGATGAAGGTTTGTAATTCAACCTTTTGGAAGATGGAAGGTGTAATGCTTCCACTTGGAAGCATTATCATCCGCAAATTCATGGCGAGCAACCGTAATAGCAGCGTTTCTTTCCCTTTCATACTCGATCACTTCAGTCCGCCACTCCGTGTATTGAAACGAAGGAAAATTGATGAATGAGTGGGAACAGATCACATAATGAGGAGTTGAAGTGGAAATACGAAGTGCTGCTGTGCTGATCGGGGAACAGCAAAGGTGGAAAAGAACAGGATTGGGACAAGCGTCTTTTGATTATACTAAATGCGTCTGGTTAGGGGGTTGCGCTCGCTTTACTAACTCGCAATCCTTAGATTTGCTTGAAAACCAGAAAAAAAATATTATAAAAAAGTGTCTTAAAACTTTTAAAATTTCCAGATCTTAATTTGTTTCAAAGCTGAAGTATGTGCAGGTTAGGTAACAAAACATATTGGTAACTTTTTTGTGCTGTGTGATTTTTAACATCTTTGCAAGAAAACGCAATAGCACCTTAAAATACAAGAGTTGTTAGAATATCATTTAACAGTATTTTGAACCAAGTCGTTAATTACGTAAAAATTTTAAAATGTTTTTAAATAACAAATTTTGAACAAAAAAGTCATTGTTAAATAATCGCTGTCCTCAACTCATCAATTTAGCTCAATGCAAAAATGTAACAAAATATATGCGCAAACCTGATATTAAAGCGAAAGTTGGGGTAATCCAACAATTGTTTCCACCGTGTTACAGCACGACAATTTAAGCCTCACATGGATAGAAACGTTTAGCGGTATTAGCAGACCTCAAAATAGGCAAGTTAAAAGTTTTACTAAATGATGACTGCCCGGCACGGGGAGACTAGAAGTGAAACCGGCCCTCGGCTTTCAAAAAATGCCCATCTTTTCGTAACAGCAGTGACTGTAATTACACTCTTAAGCTTCTTGAGAACCGACTACGTTTGCGCTTCGCACCTTAAAACGTTCAAAGAATTTAAGAAAAGAATCTTTGGCACCTGCCGTCACGTCCTTCTTTAATGAGCAGAATTAAAACTGGAAAATTGTCGTGTGACTAAGTGGCGTACGAAAATAACGTTTTGAGTTGGCACATCATAAAAACTCAAAATCATGGTTTTTCTTAACAAGCAGATTACAAAACGTACTTCGTTTGTGAACGATTAAATAGTAAAACCGTACTTGGGAACGTTCTTTTCGATTATCACGTCAATTGGCTTATTTGTACAGAAAAGACGCAAACAAAATCAAATCATTGTGCAAACAAAAAAAAACAAATAACTTAAAAATGAAAGAAAATAAATTACTGAACCATAAAACTGTTGATACATTTTCTATATTTTTGTCTGCTTAGAAAGTAAATTTAAAACAATTACAAAAAAACTTTGCATATTCGGTTTAGTGATACATCGACCATGACTGTTTGTCATTGCAGTCGTCACTTAAGGTCTGTATGCACATAGAACGCATGAGGCAAATAGTAGAAAGAAAGCAGCGCTGCATTGGCGCGCATACCGCAGGCAATCCTTCAGCGCAAAAGAATCTCTTTTTCTGCATGCATAAGGGAACGCCGCCAATCGATGTTCAGAAGAAGAGACTTTAAGGTTAGAACACGCGGATAGGCTGGGGAAGACTCGGACTGAGCGACCTTTGGAATCGGAGGTAAGCGCAAATGAAGACAGAGAATGAAGAAGACTCAGGAGGCCGGAGAACAACAATACGTCGTCATCGGTGCGCGCGGCATGAATAACTTAACAAACGTCCGGTGAAGGAGCTCGCGCGCTCACCCGCCGCCTATGTGGTCACTCTCAAGAGACAACAATAATAACAAAACCAACGCGCTTTGATTTAATCCCGCTACTGTACTGTGGTTTCACAGGTTCCAGCCCGTCGGTAGTCGACTTTCAGCTCTCGCGCTTTTTTTCGAACGCGTCTTAGTTCATGAAAGTGTCACAAGAAGATTAGTCAAAGCGGCTCAGCGCAGGTAGATTCAACAACACGATTTGCTGATGTCAAACGATCGTTTAGACTAATTGTGTGGCCCCGACAATGTGCAAGCAAGCGAAACCAGTTACAAACCAGTTACTTTGGTACGAGGAATAAAGATTAAAACCAGAAGTTGTCGCTTCAAAGAACAATGGCTGTATCGCATTATCGTCAGTCGCGCGGTCATTAAGTGACAATTTGTTTGGTCTCGACTGTGGCAGTAGCAGCAAAACGCAAACTAATTGAAAAAAGCTTGATTCTTACTCAGATGTGTGTGCAAACGAGAATTTGGGAAGTTCGGAAATTCCGTACTCGCTGGTGTACGGAAGAATTATAATTACAAAATGCTAACATAAAAACCAAAAATCAGTATCAGTTGGCGAGACGCCGCTGGATAGGAACCGTGTATCAACATGGGCAAAAGAAGAAAACGACAAGCAATTATTCTTCATTATCAATATTAAGAGTTGCAATGGTTTCGTTTTCAAGATATTGTTAGCTGATCGTAAAAAATAAACTAAAAATACAAATTAACACAATGTTTAAACGACCGAAGTTGAATGTTACAATTCGGAAAAATCAAAAACTGTGAAAATATGTTCAGAAACGTTTTTACTAAAATATTTTAATGATCTTTTTAGTAAAATATTTTCTTGCAGATCGTTGAAAGCGAA